>CM031239.1:49777951-50032877 GCA_018340775.1 Taxus wallichiana var. yunnanensis
GATGGAACTTCACTATTTGATGGTAAAGTGTTCTAAGAAGGAAAAATGTTAGTATGTTTTCTTCAGGTTGTTCTGGTCCAATAAAATATTGTTAAGTCTTTAACAGATACACTATGAAACTTTACTATCCTTGGACTATGTATGAACTTCATTATTATAATGTTCCTAATGGAAAGTAGAATTCATGCATTATAATGGGAAGATTTAGAAGGGAAGATAGCATTTAGTTTTCTCTTTCCTTGAAGTTGATCTTGTTCTCTTTCTTTGGAACTCTTGCATGAACTTAAACTATATGTATGAGAGGAGGTAAAACTATTAATTAAGTTGTAAGAAATGATTATAGATTGGGATCATATTCTGTTAGGACTCTTTTCTAATGTAGTTGGGTTAAGTTCATTGGTTGGAACCTCCTGATTTTTATTCTTATTGGAAAAGAGAATCAATGTTTATTAGTCTTTTTATACTTGTCATTTGACTGAAATGAAGTAGAAAGAGATTGAAGATAGGTTGGCAAAAAATTACAAAACTTGTTGTTGATTGTTAATCCATCATTCCTTCTTGGATTTCTTTCATTTGGATCTGTTTTGATGAATACCTTAAAATGTTGAATTTTAAAGTAGAGGACCTTTAAAGGAACAGTTTAAATCATGATATACACATGTTTTTGCCTTGTTGATGTTATGTACTTTGGCATAATGGGTATGGTTTCTCTCCTTCTTTACTTGAAAGTTAGATGAAACATCCAAGAGGGAATATGTTGTAAACACTCCTGTATCTTATAGTAAAGATAAGTGTTGTATTATATTTGGTAGGATTGGAAACAATGATATGTTATGATTTGTGGTTTGGTAAAGATAATTGATAGGATCAATTATACTTTAATTTGTAAGATAAATTTTATAGATTATATTTTGTTCTTCTTTTTTAATCCTGGTTTAGTATTGCTCTTTTTTTTATTGATATTACTTATGCTTAGGGAGTATGAAATACTAGTTGTTCATTAAATCGGGTTTTTTTATTGGAACAATTAGTGGAATGCACTTCATTTTAAGGCTTAGTGCTTATCATGCTCAGTTCATTAAACTGACCCATGCTAGTAATTTTTGCAGATGGACTTCGTAAGTGATAAAAGAAGGAAAAAACTTATATGATGCATTGGCTGATCTAAGTTGATTCTTGTGAAGAATTTCTGATTTTTCTTAAGTTGTATTGAAAAAAAAAATTCTCTTTTGAATGAAGGTTGTTGTCATGCAGTATGCCTAAAATGCATAAGTTGTAAATGTATAAGTTTTGAAAATGAATTGAAGAATGAGAATTTACTTGCATGGATTATGTAAATTATCTTGTACTTTTGTAAAAGAAATGGAATCCTATCCTATTGATATTCTTCATGTTATTTATATGTTTCTATGAGTGTTTTTGGATAAGTAGGAAAAAGGGAATTAGAGTATTTCCCTAAACGTGATGCAACTAAATAAGTTGCAGAATTTCAATGATCTTATCTAAACAACTCATATTATTAAGGTAACGTGTAATGAACTTACAATGAAAACTATGAAATTTGTAAAGGACATAAAGGGTGTGTTAAACCCTAGAACTTAACCATGAAGAGGAAGACTCTTCCTCTCTTATGAAAAAGTAGTCAAAAAGGAAGATATGATTTATAATCATTAGACTTCATTTAATAAAGTCTACTAAGTTACAACCTAGGTGGTTGTTACACTTCCTTGAGTGGTTAAGTCACATTAAATGGAACTTAAGAGGTTGTTGTCCTTTCTTCTTGGTAGTTTCTTGTTGAGCCAAAGTTAATGAACATCGAAAGAAATCTTAAGTTAAGGAAGTTCTGCAAGGGTTAATGGAACCTGATTTGGAAAATAACTTAGGGAGAGTTGGATTAGAGTTTGGGCAGGGTTGCTGAAATCTACCTTTAAGAATCCAAATTAATTAAACTTTAATAATCTCCTAGGGGTATGTATATCTTGACGAGGTTATTCTATAGGATGTTGGCACACACCGACTACAAGGTTGTACCTTCGAGAAGATTAGGATCTTCTCGAGGATACAACACTATAGTTGACATGTGGCAACACCCTTCTACATTGATCATCTAGATCTACACACTTTGGACTTGAACTTAGTTTCTCTCTAGGAATGGGTAGTAGTGTAGTTATGATATGAAGTATCCCTCTAGGACTCAGGGTACCTTGGCACACGGGTTGACTTAGGTTGACCCAGTATGCCAATCTATCCTAAGTCTTTGTGAGCTCCTTCCTATCATAACCTACATTTTTAACCAGAACTAGGGTTAAACCTTGGGCAAGAGGACTGACGAAAGTCAGTAAAGGACATTCTAGATAACAATAGAGTGGGGGTGAAGGACATATTTCGGATTGAGAAGTATGTCATCAAGGAATAAGTAATACGAATAGTATGTTAGAATCTTTGGCCAAAGTATCACAAGCTACTGGTTGCGTTATCCTATGTCACCTATTTAAGGATCGTGATGCAAATGAATATTGGTAACAAATATTTAGTTAGGTTCCTTAGACAAATCACTCAATACCTAGATGGGTAAGAGAACCAAGTATACAAAGTATACAGAAAAAGTATTCAATACTTAGTGTTAAACATGAATAGATCAATATTTCACCAAGTCATGAAATGAATAGATCGGTAGTTTACCGAGTCATTACAATGCATATGGTTATCTTTTATAAGAATGGTTCTTTTGGAATGTGTTTCTAAATTACGTGTTTAGAACAGAGAACATTACTCAAAAAAATAGGAATGTTACCCTTAAGTTATCAAGATCTATACATAGTGGGTTTAGTTCTACCATTTTACCGTTATTAAATCACTATTTAGCAACTTTGGCTCCCTAAAAGGATTACCCAAAAATCACACAATCAATTTTTTAATAATTCAAGGTTCCAAATTTAACACCTCTTAAAATAAATGTTAAACCTTAATCAGATGTGGGTTTAGTTCTACCATTTTACCGTTATTAAATCACTATTTAGCAACTTTGGCTCCCTAAAAGGATTACCCAAAAATCACACAATCAATTTTTAATAATTGGTTTACAAGATTAATATACAAAGTGATTGATCATTAATGTCTCTTCACTCAACTCCAATGTTTAAAACACATCACCCTATAATGTTGTCATGGTGATACTTTATCTCACAACATTTATATTTTAGTTTTAGAAATATATATACTAGGCCTAATGTAATATCATTGCTCAAGATTGATTTGCAGTGATGTATATCACAAACAAGAGGCTTTTGACCCATAAGTCGTTCACAATACTTCATGAGACTTATTGACTTAGTGCTTACAATCTTAAGCCAGTAACAATAATATTGTTCTAAGGCATTAATTAGCAACAACACCCTTGTTTAGATAATCACAGAATCAATATTTGTTCTTAATTACCATATCATTCCCTTTGTCTTGTTTTCTCAACCTTTATTGAAAACACTTGTTTCTCTTCCACTTGGTGTCAAGATCGGTTGAAGATGACGATCTGGTTAAATTCTTGACTGTATTTGTAGGGTATTACAAAAACATGCACCCGTGTCTCAGATCTTTGAAAAAGGCCAAGGTGTCTGAGACCACAATGGAACCGTCCCCAAGTTATGGGACCTTGCACATTATGGACGGATCTCCAGAGAAGACTGGTTCCTCTACCTACCTCTAACACTATTGTTACTCCTAATGTTGAATGCAAATCCTAGACTAAACATTCCAAGGGACTAGGGATAGAAGGATGTGTAGAAAGGGAAAATCCTAAGCTAAGGAAGGTGATAGCACTAGAAGGAAAGGGTCGATCTCTCTCCATGAGTGGTGAAGGAAATAGAGAGGGCACGGGATAAGAGGCGGACGGCCCATTCCACAGATCAACATGTGGACTTGGCCTTCTAGCTTGCGCAATACATGAATGTGGGGACTGTAAGTAGAGGAATATGCATGACATACAAGAAAACACAAACAGAGAGGTGAGATGCAATGAAAATGAGAGAGG
The DNA here is from genome assembly GCA_018340775.1 of Taxus wallichiana var. yunnanensis. Classification (NCBI taxonomy): domain Eukaryota; kingdom Viridiplantae; phylum Streptophyta; class Pinopsida; order Cupressales; family Taxaceae; genus Taxus; species Taxus wallichiana. The sequence continues at coordinate 49,781,979 of CM031239.1, forward strand.
GAAGATAAGAGTTCCACAAAACATGATTTTATTACTTAAGGGATGCATAGTAATTTACATTCATGGCAGGAGGTGAGAATACATTACAGAGAACACACCAAGATCTGAGACCCATGGGAAGTTAGCCACCATGTTGGCATGATGTCATTACCACACGAAGAGATGATTTTACAAACTAGAACTCTACTATTTATATAAGAAGGAGAGAAGAGAAGGAGAAATGGAGGGAAACTCATATTTAAATATTCAACCACCAATAACCAGTGATAAATACCTACAAATCTACCTACAAGGATTTTATATGTACTTCCCCATATCTTTTTGTGTGTGGAAGAAGGAAGAAGGCAAGATTTGATGAAATCTAGTAGTTGAGGTTGATTAGATGTGTATTGATGAGCTGAGAGATGTTTCCCTATTTTCACCTAACAAATCCCACCTAAATTTTAATTTGAATAGTCTAACATGTAGCTTGTGTCATAGCTCTTTGACAAGTCTAGGCACATGCTGATCTCGAGCTCTCAATAAAAGATATGGCTGTCGAAAGATGTCGATTTGTCGGCACATGAAAAAAATGTGATGTGTGTAGGTTGGCTGAAATGATGGTCAACCTTTGCTCATTTGTTTTGTCTTTTTGCCACGTGTCATGCACTAGTTGGTTGTCTAGTTTCAACGCCCTATTAGCACACTTTGATTGGTTACGCACGGCACACTCAAGTCTAATATAAGATGACTTGGAACACAAGGGCACAAAGGAAGGCACAAGGTGCGGGAATGAGAAGAAAGTGCACAAAAGGAAAACAAAGGGGAGGTGTAGAGAGGTGCATGTGATGCATGCATGCGGGGAGACGAGGAAAACTAGTGAGAAGAGAACATATGGTTAAGGTGCAACTATTACAAAGTAATGGGCATGACACGTGAAGGGCCAAGGACTTAGTTGATAGAAGTAAGTGTGAGGTGCGCGAGAAGGGGAAAATGGTAGGAGATAGAAGAATGAAAAGGGCGGGGAAGGCATGCGAGGGCACACGGAGGAAGTGAAATTGTGCGAGGTTTCAAAAGAACAATCTTGAGTGCGCATAACCTGAAATGTAAAACACCAGAGTCAGGATGAAAATATAAGTTATCTAGATAACTAGGAGAGTTATTTAGATAACATTTTTGGCAACTTTCGGGGGCCATATGCCTACTAGATGAAGAGACCATTAGCCTTAAAATTCCATTGGGCATGGGGTTAGGTGCTAATCTTGAATATCTAATCTACTAACTTTCAAGAACATTCCTAAAGTCACTTGAAGCTTTGTCTAAACTCTGAACTAAACTGTTGCTCTCATATGAAGATATTCTTAATTAGATTGTTGAGAGTGAAAGATATACACTGACCGTTGGAACTTCCTTTTCCAAAATCGAACCATCATCCTAAGAAGCAAAAAAGGGGTGTGCGGGTGCAACAAGAAAAGAAAGGCATCGGAGGAGCACACCGAAAGAGAAGCACAAAACTATACAAAACTTGAAAATCATACATATCCTAATTGGAACATGCAGAGTATGCACAAGCACTTGTGTTACTAAAATAAAACTTAAACTAACCTAAACTAACCAGAGGTAAGGGCTGCTCAATTAAAACCTATAATAGGAAGGGAGAAGTAGCTTCCCTTCCTCACAAATTGTGACCATGTGGTTGATTTGGTGCTAAACATGGTCGAAAATGAGAGTGAAAAACCACCTTACAGATGGTGTTTCACCCTCCTCAAAGTATCAAAAAATAGAATATACACCTCCTAGAATTGTTTTGTACTTAAATCGGGAGGCTTTTTTGCTAACCTTTGGCGCGCTGAAGCTCTACCTCATGCTCTGAAATGAGCATGACCAATGTCAACTCTATTTTTGGCTCTAGGATTGTAACCCCCGTACTTTCATTATGTGGTTAAAGGAATGATAGGACAAATGGTTTTATCCTATGTTGTTGTCACCCTTGCGTATCAAAAATTAAATGAAAACTTGATATAAACATGTGATCACAGTATCGTGAATAAGCTAAGGATAATCTCCTTAGATAAGAACCCTGCTAATCTGGGATCTATCTTAGTGATGAACTATTTTCACTAAGGTGACATTACATCATTTGTAATGTTGTATGTCATAGAATCCTTGGTGTAAATTTAAGCCTTGAAAGTGATTTGTGATGTTGTTGCTTATCTCTATTAAATTGTTAACATTATAGTTTTTATAACTAAGTTATGTTGAGGCTTTGACAATTTTGATAGTTCGCTTGATGACCAAAATTGGAATGTGAATAAGACTTCATTTTGAATAATAATTGGTCTTGATCCGACCATCTGATAAGTCTACCCCATCTAATGGCTAATGCTAGCATGATATTATTTTATTGGAAGGACTTCCGTTGTTAGGAAAGGAATTAGTTATTGAGATTTAGGGAATCAACTCCCACGAAGTATACATGAGAAAATTACTCGATCAACACTGATGTTATAACTGCTTTGTATATATACATCTATATATATGAAATATATATATATAAAGTTTGAAGTAGTTAAACAACTACTATTGGTGAGGTATTAACTAGTGTAATCAGGGAAGGACAATCTAATCTTATGGTATAGTCCTTAACCTAGCATGAGAATCTATTGTATGAGAAGCTAGAAGTGGTAATTATTCTAGCTATTTGAAAGGTTATATAATATAAATATATACAATGGTGTGTATCCTTAAGTTATGAAAAAGAAGAACATCAGATTATCATTGCATAGAGTATTGTTTGGCCTCTTAAGTATTTTATACAATCTAATGTTTTTCAAATTGAATAAAGTGATGAGTTGGCACCCCACCACCAATACTTTTGTACTGAATTCTTTATTGTTTTATTTATTGATCCCGCCGACCGAGTTTGGGGGAAATATTATGGGTTAACTAAATTTAAATTCACTTGCATGGCGTGAGGAGGGAATTTTGCTAAAAATTTGGAAACCAAAATGGTTGGTTAGATAAATTTGGCAGCAAGCTCCTTCAACCACTGCATTAATGGCATTTAATATGCAATAAACTCATAAATTTCTCGGGTAAAGCATGGATGGTTTGGGGAAAGGAAAATTGGTCTGAGGTGTAGATTCACTTCACTCCAAGTTTTTTCACGTAGAAGCTCTGCATTGCAAAAATGGAACTATGTGTTTTCTTGTAGTTGCATGATCTTTGTAGTCACATGATGTAAACAACAGTTAAACCGGTCAGACAGTGAGTTTACCAGACTCAATAAATAGTGAGGAAGCATTGTAATCTGTTGGATGAAGGAATTTGATTCCAAGTTTGAGATATTCTGAATAATCATGAAATCTTGCAAGGAAATAAAGGAAGGCGTAACAGGCATGATATGCCCTAACCCATCATAATTTCTTTCTCTATTTAGTCATTTCACAAATAGAACTTACCTGGATTGAAATTTGTATTCTTAATCCTTGGTGATGTGAAATCGATTTAATCTTTACTTCTGTAGAATTTGTTGATCTTGTAGTGTGATAAATGTTGTTTGGAAACAAAGTAATGTTTTTCGTTTCAATGTGATTTATATTGTGATGAGATAACATATTTCATGGGATAAATGAGAAGTTGCAGCCGTAATCATCCCTAGGTTTTGGCTTGACAGGCTAGTATTGTTTTGAATTTTTAATTCAAGGTTGAGAATTTAATAGGTAACCAAACCATGGAAAACTAGTTTCAATTTCTACCCATCCTTTATGGGGTAGTATAGATTTTGCAAGACACTGCAGAATACTGGAAACCGTGTTTTTGGGTTTTTGGTTGTAGATGATTTTCCTTGCCCTGGTAATCATTAGATTTACTGGCCGTATGTTTCCTTTTAAAGAAAATAATTCCTATGGAATCGTGTTGTTATTATAGGAGGTATTGTTATGCTTAGTCGACCTGGTTTTATTTTAAGTAAATAATTATACTAAGGATCAAACAAATGTATCTAATAATAATATCTAGCTGCAGATAATGAGGGCAGTTGAAGTAAAATACTAAGTCTGATCTTCAACCCTTGAATGGGTTTTCTTGAATGACATTAATGTTTTAGTCCTCAAGCTCCGTATGGCAGCTTGACAGAATGCCAAGTCTCCTAACAGCTAACTGAAGTTATTTTTTACAATCTGGATTTAGCTAGTTACTCATCAGGTTGAGGTGCTCGGGTTTACCCCACTTTGTTTATTTGTATTGACCTTTGTTTTCTTCTTCTAAGCTCAGTTAGTGTTTGACTCTTTCTAAGTTCAATAAAGGTTGAGGACTTATTCTATTCTGAGTTGGATTCCTCTCAGAGACAAATTATATCTCTCTTAGCATCCAGGTGCTTTTGCAAATCCTTTTGTAACTGGGAATTTGTTGTGCGCATGTACCCGAAATACTATGTTCAGTTTGAAAGAAAATTCGAGTACGAATAAGAATCTTCTTCTTGGATTTAAAAATATGTATTGAAGGTATAATGATTATTTATTAATGGTATTGAACTACCTTTTAATCAATTGCTAGAAGGGTTGGGAAACGATTTGGAACAGTTTCATGAGTATAGCTGATTTCTTGATGAGCTGTTCAGTTTTACCTTAAGCTGGTTTTATGTCTCTTATGTTTGGACTTGAGTCATCATGCATGATAGGATATTAAATTTGATCAAGATAGAAATCCTCTTGACTTCTGGAGTGTTAAAAATGGGAGTTATTACTCCTTCATTGAAATCGGTGTAGAGACAAAGCTCGATTGTTTTGATGACCTTACTTTGATATTTAATTGGAAAATAGGATGTGATGAGTTTTAGTTGAAACCCACTTAAGGTCATAATGTTACAAGCAACATACTCCTCCTATGGACATGTTAGATGGGATTTTCATTTAGCTAAGATCTAAGATCGAGATAGCACATAGATGGGTGAGATGTATTTTTATGGAATCTTGTGGTATTCCAGTTCACCCGGAATTGATTCTCTTTCTCTTGGAAAACTGCATTTTGATTACCTTAGTAAGTTCAATGTCGTGACATTTTAAAATGATCCTTATCGACTTTTTGGACCAGTGTCTTGGCTTTAGGTTGGTATGACCTAACCTTTTTAGTAAAAGAGGTTAGTAGATCAATTTATTGATAGGATAATATCCTTTCCTCATTATGGAATAATGGCACATTAATATTTGAATGTTACTATGGAAAATTAAATGTCCCGGGATAGTTAGATTTGTTTAGTCGTGTTTATGACAAGTCCTTTTTGTTATGAATACATGATAAATTGTTCACTTAGGGAATATTATAAAAAAAAATTATGGAGTCTTGATAAGCTTAATAACTAAACTAAGTTGTGGTTTCCCTTCTCCTAATCTTGGAATGGTCAATTAAATCTTAGATTCAAGGTATGAATTGGCTAGGTGACTTGATGTTTGCATTTATCTAGTTCATTACTTGCATGATGCTTTGATTCCATTATCCTCATGTAGGGTAAACATTGATTATCTTCCTTGTAATAAAAATGCTTGAGTCATAACCTGACTACTTAGATATTTTGACCTATCGTGATATTGTGAAATCCTTGATTGGATCTATTAAGAATATTGGAGAGATTGCTTGAATGTGATTCTTGTTATATTTATGGTTACTTAATCAATGAGTAAAAATGATTCCAGGCATGCAAGTATGGGATTGCATGAGTGGAATCTTGATACTCTTATGAATAGTCTTTTGATCACTTATGATTATCAGGTACCTTATAATTTAGGTGGTTGTTCTGAGTGACTGAAATAGTTGTATTGAAACGTAAGTTTGAAACTGATTTCTTTCTTGGCTCATGAAAGTGCTTGCTCTTGACATATTATAGAAAGAATTGTTATCTTCTTAAGTTCTGCAATATTGATTCATAAAAATAATATGAGTTCTTTTTATGAAATAATTAAGTAGAGTATGTTATTATGATGAGTTGAGGCTTATCATGCTCAGTTCTTGTGAACTGACTCATGCTAACAATTTTGCAGATAAATGTCATGGAGAAAGAGTGAAGTATTTAGTTTTGTATATTATTCTGATCAAGGAAAGTTAAAGATATGACTGACTGGAATGTTCTTATATGAAGTACTTCTCCTTAGAATCGGGAAAGGCCTTGTTATTTAATGTCTTTGTATTATTCATTAAAATGAAAGACTTTGATCATGCTTATAGACATGAATTGTACTTATCTCTTGAATGAAATTAAGAAAGATTTTCTGTTGCAATATATTGTTTTATAAGTGATTGATTGGAAAATGATGAGTTAAGAACCGAAAATTTATCAAGATAGGTTATTAGTATCTTTGTCACTATTGTATTAAGTGTTAGTCTTAAATACATAGTAATTACTAGCACACAACATATGTGTGAATGCTAGGGAACATATAAGGAACTATGAGTGGAATGTTTCCTAAGAATATCATGATCTAATGAACCATATGTTAAGCATACTTGGAAATAGTTAAGGTTGCTAATGGATAACTGCCTCATTATAAAATGCAATTAATCAACCTACTTGTAAAGTTGTATTACGTTCTCCAAAGGTTTTGTATAGGGTGTACTTAATCAGTTAAAGATATCTAGAAATATGACTGTCTAATCTTAATGGCAGCTGCTAAGTAAGTAACGGGATTATCATGAACCATGGTAAGGTTATGATAATCAAGTACATCTGTGCTATGGTTGTTTTGTAAATTCAGGTTATACTAACTCATAACAAAGTTATGAGAATGTAATATTGTTTTCTAAGTGAAATCAACATTAAGTCCTATACAAGGATGACACACGAAGTAATAAGAGGAAGGGCTATGGTAGTCTAATATGAAAATATATTGAGTACGGTTCCACTATTTGGGAATTTCATAATTGTGATAAATTGTGTTATGAAATATTTTGCTCAATGAGATGATTTTTTTTATTTAGGGGTTATCCCATGATGCATCATTATGAACACATAAGCATGTCAGATGTAATGGAAGTAAGATGGGAACATGCGTACTAAGTTAAAAAGAACATAGTATTAAAATATCATCCCTAGTCAATACTGATATTATCTCTAAAGAGAATTAGCGAGTGGTATTTTAAAAAGGATATGACAGGGAAAGGTAAATGGGCTGGTTGTTCATTAAACCTATCATGCTAGACACCCCAGATATATCTTACTTGTTGGAGATAGTAAAATAAATGAACGCTCTTTATTGAGCTGTAATTAAGAAAAGTGATGTGCTTAAACTAAAAAGAGGATTGGCATTGATAGTCTATGACACTTAATTCAAGGAATGAATCATACCTAATTACTTAGCTTCATGTAAGTACATACCCCTAGAATATGAAATAAGAAGCATTAGCCTAAATGTTAAAGATGGGATAGTTTGAGACTGTAATATTAGTCATTGACATTGATAGTATTGTTTCCATCAATGGTTAACATAGGTATGAGATATTGAAAGGTAATTAAAATGTTATAGAGATTGGGGATCCGGGGATCAACTCAATCCTAGACCTAAGGTACGACCCATTCATGGAGAGGGTGTTGTAAGTCCTAGGTTGTTCTATAATGATTACCTTAAAAAATTAAACACCATGCACTAATATAGGATTCTAGGCGGGTGAACTCACTGCATATACTACACAGTCGTATCTCTATGGTGTCGATTGTCACCATTAGGATACTGTCATTTAGCATCTGTAATGAGTTGTCTCATCAAGAGACTGGATTGTAGTATGGTGTTGTCCTAAGTACAAACCTTGATAGAGTTACAAGACAAGTTAGACCTCCTAGGTACGCATCCTTATATCAACCTATGATGGCTACGGGTAGATATGTGGGCGAGTAACAAGGGGAATTGTTACGAGAACACTTTTCTTCCCATAGGCATCACAAGATGACATAGAGGTACATCTTCGTGTAGGTTAAACTGGTTTGTACCTCATTCAAGGCTTGTAGCTATTTACAACATGAACATTTGTGAATCCATATAACTGAATAAGTGACTAAGGAGAAATGACAAATTTCCATATGACGAGTGTGCCGTCATGGAATGGAGCATGGTATACATGACTCAAAAACTTTGCACAAAGTGGTGTAAGCTACTGATTACACTGTTAAGATTTCCCTTTAATCTAAGTTGTCGGATGCCTATGGATTCCATAGGTGGAACCAAAGTAGACACTTAAGATCCTTCACTTATATATCATCCCTTGACAAAGGAGAACCAAAGGACATAGTTCGTGTAAGGTCTCATATAGAGCATTGAGGGAGCATGAGTAGGTTCAGTATTCTCTCATACAACTGCTACACATGGTTCATGACAATTATCGAAATGGATGGCATTAAGGTTTATGTAGATTTAAATATATGGGTATTTAAATCAGCTGCATAAATTTAATTAAAAAAATTCTAGAGACAAAGTGACAAAAAGTGGATGTTACAAGGATAGCCGGATATCGATTAGGAGCGACATGATCCATGTGGTCTACCCATTACTTTGAAGCTCAATCCCACATATGGGATTTTCTTACAGACTTTCCTCCTAAAGGAGAGCGCTTACAGGATGGGGTGTGCAAATCTTGGGTGCACATGGTTCTACCTCTACAAGTAACTCGGTCTCCTCCAGAACTGCCCTCTGGAGCTAACTAATTTTCCTCTGGAATAAGTGCCTATATGATTTCCTCTTCCTAGTCGAGTCGCATGAGTCATGCCATTCTTCAATTGTTCTCATAGTTATCAAACATGATGACGTTGGCTGGGAAAGGCACGTTGGTAGGGGTTGTTCATTTATGGTACGCAGGTAGGCGAGAGGGGATTGGAAGAAAATGGGAGGATGGATGTAGAAGGGAAATAATGCACACGCAAGAGGAGTAGAGGCACACACAGGAAGGGGAATGGAAGAGAAATGAAGGTGAGATGGAGAGGGTTCTCAATGGGGAAGTGTGCAAGAAGCTGGGGACATGCACAATGGGCTGAGATGATGTAAGTTGGTGTGGAGGAGTGGGAGGGTTGTAGGATGGTAGTGCAGGTTTAAATGCTAGATTTTGAGCCTCCATTTCTTTCACCCAGTCTATAATTTGGGGCAGCATCTTAATGATGAAGTATAACTTTTTTGGGCACCAAACTAGCACAGTATAAGGACAACCCATGGACTAGGGACCTTGTATCCAACTATAGCTGCCTTTATAGAGAACTTGACTCTGAGCTACATCATGTCCATCTCCGTCTCTTGCACCTACCTCTCAAAATCAGCTTCGGCCAAAGAGTTGCCACCATCATCTACATAAACTTGTTCTTCATAAACATTTTGGTTAGAAAAAGGTGGGTTGTATGCATTTTTGGGATAATGGGGCTTATAAAACTAATTTGGAGGAGGATTTTGAAACTGTGGGGATGGAGGGAAATAGTTCTGCTGCTGCAAATGAGAATTCCATGGCGAAAAGAAGTCATGATTGCACAACTTCAAAAGAGGAATGTGGAATGGTGAAAAAGAAGAAATGAATGGAGGAATGAGGGAGACTAGTCTACAAATGAGATAATGGGTGCGTTGAATTAGTGGAGTCACCAGATGTGTTGAAAAATGCCTCCAAAGGATAGATCTCAACAATAACACATCAAACTTGCTGAGATAAATATGTAAAGCTCTTCACTTTGGTCCCACCAGGCATGCTAGAAAGTGTTGGTTACTCAAACATGCACCCACATCTTAGATATTTGAAAAGGTCAAGGTATCTAAGACCATAATGGAACCATCCCTAATTTATGGGACCTTGTGCACTTGGAATGGATCTCTAGAGAGGCCGGTTCCTCTACCTACCTCTAACACTACTGCTACTCCTAATGTTGAATGAAAATCCTAGACTAAACATGCCAAGGGACCAAGGATAGAAGGATGTGCAGAAAGGGAAAATCCTAAGCTAAGGAAGGTGATAGCACTAGAAGGAAAGGGTCAATCTCTCTCCACGAGTGGTGAAGGAGACAGAGAGGGCACAAGAGAAGAGGGAAGATGGTGTGTGCCATAGATCAACACATAGGCTTGGAATTCCCACACAAACAACACATGAATGTGGGGACTGCAAGTAGAGGAATACACGCATCATGCCAAAAAATGCAAACAGAGAGGTAAGATGCAATGAAAACGAGAGAGGGAAGACAAGAGTTCCACAAAACATGATTTTATTGCTTAAGGGACGCATAGTCATTTACATTCATGGAAGGAGGTGAGAATACATTGCAAAGACCATGCCAAGGTTTGAGACTCATGGGAAGTCAGCCACCATTTTGGCATGGTGCCATTACCATACGAAGATATGATTTTACAAAGCAGAACTCTACTATTTATAGAAGAAGAAGGAGAGAAGAGGAGAAAGGGAGGGAAACTCGAATTAAAATATTCAATCACCAAAAAGCAGTGATAAATTCTTATAAATCCACCTATAAGGCTATCAGATGTACTTCCCCATGTCTTTTTGGTGTGTGGAAGAAGGAAGAAGGAAAGATATGATGAAATATAGTAGTTGAGGTTGATTGGATGTGCATTGATGAGCTAAGAGACATTTCCCTATTTTTGCCTAAAAATCCCACCTAAATTTGAATTTGAATATTCTAACATGTAGCTTGTGTCAGTAGCTCTCTAACAAGTCTAGGCATGTGCCGATCTGAGCTTTATAGAAAAAAATTTGGCTATCAAAAGATGTCATAGTCGTCGGTGCATGGAAAACACATGGCATGCACGGGTTGGCTGAAATGATGGCCAACTATTCATTTGTTTTGTCTTTTCTACCATGTTTCATGCACTAGTTAGTTATCCAAATTCAATGCCTTGTTGGCATGCTTTGATTGGTTACGCGTGGCACACTCAAGTCTGACATAAGATGACTTAGCACAAAAGGGTGCAAAGGAAGGCATAAGGCATGGGAATGAGAAGCAAGCGTATGGAAGGGAAACATAAGGGAGGAAAAAGATGTGCATGTGATGCACGTGAGGAGATGAGGTAAACTAGTGAGCAGAGAACATATGGTTAAGGTGCAACTATTACAAAGTAATGGGCACGATGCGTGAAGGGCCAAGGACTTAGCTGATAGAAGTAAGTGTGAGGCAAGCGGAAGGGAAAAATGGAAGGAGACATAAGAATGCAAAGGGGAGCAGGAAGGCATGCAAGGGTGCACAAAGGAACTGTAATAGTGCCAAGGTGCCAAAAGAACAATCTTGAGTGCACGCAATCTGAAATGTGAAACACCAAATGCAAGATGAAAATATAAGTTATCCAAATAACTAGGAGAGTTATTTGGATAATAGTATCCTATAATACCAGTCAAGAGTGATTCCTTCAAGAGTCCTAGGGAATATCTTTTCTACAATTGGATCCCATGGGAGAAAATCTCAAATTGAAGCTGCATATGCTTTGATATGTGCATTTGGATCTCCCTCCCCTTTAAATTTTGGAAGATCTGGTAGAGTTGTGGGAGCATAACACTCTATATGGTGAAGTCGAGGGGCTCTTTAAGATATTCAAAGTAGGTACCCATTTCGTAATACTCAACCATCGATGACCCCTGATGGGGAGGCGGAGGTGGAATAGGTTGTTGATATGGTGCATCGTAAACATTTATAGAGGCATAAAACATCCCCTATGGCTGACCACATGAGTACATTTCCCCCTGTGATGATTTGGAATACATGTGTAGATACAGGGGAGTGTTACTTTAGTATGGAGTTGGAGGCACAAAACTAGGGAGCGTTGCATTACCAGTTGGGAAGGCATTTGAGAAGGCACTTTTTCTTATTCACATTGAGTGTATCTCTATGTGGTGTGAGGGGGCATACCCAAGGTGTCCGATCCTATGAGGATATCTCCAGGGCTAGGAATTCCTGAGTAAACTAGAGGATGATTTTGTATAGTAGACTTGGCCAAAGTTCTGCAGATGATGGATAATCCTTCCTTTCCCAGCAGAAGATGAGACATGAGTAGCCTAGGAAAGTTATAATTCTCTAACCCTATCCACCAATGTCAAGATGACCTCGCTTGATGATGGTATGGTGTTCTATGGTGTTCTTTTTTAGCATGTATTGTTGAACCTTGTTAGGTTGTAAAGGAGTGTGATATCATGTTATGGATTTTTTTATTGTTTTTGGCCACCCCTCATTAGAAATGTTTTTGTTGTGGGAGGGGTAGATGTATTATTCTTAAGTAAGACATCAACATATCCTTACATCCTATCCAGAGATTGGTCCATATTTTTGAAGTGTTACTCGCTTTGGGCATAACGTGCTAAGTATTCCTCATCTAGTAATGGGAGTTAATCATACTACATACTGATTTGTGGTCTAAACAAAACCCAAGGAGAGGAGTCGGCTCTCTGGTGAATGTCATGTTTTTATAATTTGAGATTTCAGGTTGTGGTGTATGCATAAGTTGATCAATCTCCTCAATCCAAAACAAGGATCCATTTTTTTCCTTTGAGGAGGAGGATTTTGAGACATAGGGAGATTATTTGAGTAGTTTTCCACCCACCTAGATAGTGAAGGTGAATGTTACCTACCCATTTGATAGTAATATGGCTCGACACCCAAAATGGGTCATCTGTATCCATCTTTCCCCACATATTCAAGGGGTATATGAATACCCATAGAATAATGGGAGAGGGGAAGATGGATGAAATAAATGCAAACAAAAAGGGACTAGCTCTTCACGTTGGGTTCATTATATTATATGAATGAAAATTGACATGTAACCTTTAATCATGCTCAACCTCTTGAGCTCGTGCTTAGGAGCAGTGATGTGGAATGTGTAGATGGATATTAATAGAGGATTTTTATATGTGAACGAAAAATGTGTGGAAATGGGATGAACAATTTATCAAGGTAAAAAAAAGTCTTTATGCGCAATATCAAGATCTGCTCATCAAGGGAAAGGAAGGCCCTTCTAACCTGAATGGGTCTAATTGACGGATCAGAAAGAATAGCCACACGAAGGCTCCAATCAATATCAATCTTTGCAGAAATCCTTTCTAATGGTTATGGGATTCATGGAAAACCAATAGGTGCCTCATAATGATGTCCAAAAAGGTCATGGAATAATGAGAGAAGTGTGGTTCTACTAGATCTATGGACAATTAGTTGGTTCAGTCTAGAATGTGAGGGCTCGATGAGATTCTTCATTTAGAATGTTTAGTTTTCTAATAATGTTGGGTGGAAGTGGAGATGTTATAAAGACCAATGTAGGTAATCTGGTGTCTAATTCTAATTGGCCTTCAATCCCATTCGGTTGGGGGACCGTTGGATCACAGCCGTAAACATTTTCTAGTGGTGATCATGTATGGTCATGGTCATACGTGTTTACTCTAGACTCGTTTGCCGAGGGTAAGTCCAATATTCGTAAGCCTTATCGGCCGCGATGTTTAAAATGTTTAGTTGTGCAATTTTGTTTGAGTATCATGATGGTTTTCTAAAGACAAGTATATGAATTCCAGTATCTATGTCCGTAAGCAATTTGGGCTCATTCGGTTGGGGGACCCATGGATCACTATCGTATGTTCATTCTTGTTCTAGTCCATTAATAGTCATGTATGTATTTAAAGTGTTTTTAATCTAATTAATGCAAATAACAATCTAATCTAAATAAGCAAATACTACACTATGTTTTTGTATTTTGTAATATAAGGAAAATGAAACAATAAAAAGAAACTAATCTAATTAAAATAAATATTTTTGTGCTTTTATGGAACTTTACTGAATTAAATGAAGAAATGAAATCTTCTAATCTAATTAATAAATCCTAAAATAAACAAACAACCGGATGTAGTTGTTTATTTGTGTATAAATCTAATTTATTTTAAATAATTAAAGCTTCTCTAAACTATGGATATGAATTAAATCCTCTACTCTGCCTTAGAGGCATGGGAAGAAATCAAAGCTTCCCAAAATCTTTTCTTCCCAACTTCCTTGAAAAAAATTAAAGAAGGATTTTATGGAGGATCTTCTAAATGAAATGATGCTTTGGTTGATTTCTAAATTAACACGAGAATCTTTCTTCCAGAATCACCTCTTTGCAAATCTACAAAGATAGGAAAAGGAAGCTATCTATCCTAAGAAAGCTTTGTTGAAGGAAATGATCTACTGTAACTATTCAATGATTATAATAATGAAAATGGAAATGCCTTTTCTACTATAGTAAATAATGTGCATACAGATTTCACAAACAAATAATTAAAGAAATGATGAAACCCAATTACAACCCCAACTTGGTAATTGCAGTGTTGTGGAAATCCAGTTGTGGTGTGATTTTGTGTCCCCTCAGTATTATTTTCGACACTCGGTGTCCACAAGAGTCCATGGAGCTAGGAATATAGAGGAAGCTAGAAGAAGGTGTTGGAGAAAGTAATGGCTTACTAGGAAATTTGGTGGTAATGCAAGCAGAGGAAGAACAATGCAAGTGAATAAATCTTGATTGTGTAATCTCTAGTAGGATTGTAGCAGCATAACATAGCAATACATGACAAAATTCTCTCGGCCTTTTTCTTTAGAAGAAGTGATGGTTTTATAGAAGGTTGGATAGGAAATGGTCCAACCATTTGGCAGCAATGGAGTGCCATATCACAACATGAAGGGGGAGTTAAACACTCAATCAACAATCACAAGTGGAAGAGGAGGTTGATACAAATCAGTCAAGCCTAAAATTAGCTAAATTGATTCACAAATGTGTGCTAAAAGTGAACTGGGTGAAGTAACACTCATCTAATTGAGGCACTAATAATTTTGGAAAATTTGCATAAAATCATTACCCGAGTTAGAGTGGTGGTTATGCAACCTCCACCCGTAGGGCAGCAATTTTGTAACTTGTCTCCCGGGTAGGGCGGCGGTTCCATAACTAGAGGCCAAAAACTAAGGAAAAACATGGTGGAAAGCTAAGGAAAAGCATGCGATGGCTAAGTAAGGTAAACTAGGCTACAAATATAATTTTGAAGAGGTTAAGGAGCTTGAACACCTTTAGAAAATACATGAATCATCATTGGGGACTTTGAACCATTTTCGACAATGTAGCACATGCATATTTGGGTGTGTAAATTCATCCTAATACTCACCATATTATTTACCCTTTCCTAAAGTTGGATGACTACCTCAGATACTCCCAAACCAGAAGACTCTAAATCCATATATTCCTTATTTGGGGTCATTCTTGGAGTTTCTTGACCTTTCCCTTGGCCTCGGGTAGATATACCAGTCATGATGTAGGGTTTGGGACTTGGGGTAGATGAAATAGGGAAAAAAATTAGGGTTTGGGGTTTCAAAAATTTACTGGCCAAATAGAGGAAATCATAAAAAATAAACCCTAGCTAATTTTTGGAAAGGTTTCCAAAAATATAAGAAACTTGGAAAAAATCCAAAAATTGCACCCTATGGAGCCAAATTATGAAACAACTAAAACCACTATAACTTTTGCAAAATAAGTTAAAATTTCTTGAAATTTGGAGAGGATATTACTTGACTGATTTCTCCACACCAAAAAAAAATTACAAAAAAAAATTCTACCAATTTTAAGATATAACCGAACCTTCAAAATTAGGGTTTGACACACCATTGACCGAGATCGGGCTTTGATACCGTTTTAATGAAATTACTTGTGTAAATCAGATTATTAGAAGCAATAGAACACCAAGAACACAATATTTTAGATAAATGATCTCAATATGCAAGTATAATATCTTAGCCACTTTAAGGGGACAACCTCTAAACCATACAATAAGACTCAAATGCTCAATATGATGATCAAATACTACCTACTAACCCCTATATATACTATTCCTATGTTATGGCCATCACCAAGGCTGACCCACTAATGATAATATAACATATATGAAAGAGATATATCATGATAAGAATGTATGATAGCAATAAGTTAGTTATATACATCCAATGTAAGATATATGGTTACGGGTGTAACATGAAAGGTGGAGAGTTGAATGGAACAAGGACTAGTTACTACCAATTAGTATTGGATAAAATTAATAAACCACATCATACTAAATGGTATTAATGTCTAAGAGGTGGTTTTTACCTAAGTAGATCAAGTTCCTAGCTGGGATTGATGATTACTAGGTGGTTCTACAAGTTGCGCAAATATTGTCTTGACTAGTAAATTTTTCCACTCCACCGTTTGTATGAGTCTTTCACTCTGTTGTGTAAGTCCTACACTCCTTTATGTGATTTCTATGCTAGGTTGTGTAGGTCTTATGCTAGGTTGTGTTAGTCTGCGTTATTCTTATGAAATTTCTTCCATTCACATTTGTTAGCACAAAAATAAACTTATACCAATCAATTTAAGAAAGCATATGAAATATAAAAGATAACCAAGATTCATGCACAAAATTTCTCTTTAAGTCGATGAAATTATTATTTATAATAAAGCTAATATCAATTCAATACAAGGTAATAGTGGAAAAATGGTGATTAGAATGAGAATTCAAAATGCTCATCATTATCTAAATATGTGGAATAATTTATTTACAAAGTCTATGTAACATGTATCTTCAAATCCACAAAGCACTAAGTCTTTCTTGCATGTCACAAAATACTTATTTTTCAACTTCATCATTCGGCGGGTCTTGAATCCTAAGCCTCCCAAGTTTGAAACTTGGATGAGTTATTCAAAATAGCATTGGTTGCTATTTTTGAAAACACTTACATTTACGGATTCTTATTATACCAAAAAATTGAATAAATTTATTCAACTTACCACATGCAACATGATTTTATATTGTATAAATATTGAATTCCTCTCTAGGACAAAGTATGGTGTCTCACATTTTTCATTATTTGTCAATAATGTTCCATTCTCCATTTTAGGTGTACTTGGAATGTTTTTATTCTTTGTGAATGAAAACACATATTATTTACATGACCATAGTGAATTTATCTTGAATTTGTAACAAATGTAGGACATGGAAAATTTATTGTGCTTGGTGAAGAAAATTACATTCTACTTGCATAAGCAAATGAAATTTGGCTTGAAGTTGTGACATGTGTAGGACATAAAGTAGGATGTTGCACTTATCTTGCTAGAGAATACATTCCTTTAATAAAAAATACATTGTTGTTGATTAATGCAATTACATTTGGTTTGTAGGATAAGAGGGATTTAAAACTTGGTAATTGGCCATAGTTGGAAAATCTAGAGTGTAAATATTATTGGAATTCTAATCATAATTTGGTGTTATGAAGGAATAAGATTTCTGAAGTAATTAAACATATTTTACTTTACATCTCCTTTTCAACCTTTGTTTCCCTTGTTGAAACCTCATGTGCTCATTTTTATCCTTCTCCTATTGTATCTTCTTTATTTCATTCATTTTTCATTTTAGCTCTATTTCAATTTTATTTGCTTCCATTTTTGGTTTAATCATTTTGTTTTCATTTCTCTCCTAAATATGGTATTTTCCCCTTTCTTTTGTCTCATCTAGTTCCTTCTTCTATGCTTCTTATTCTAAAACAAATTCCAAGTAGTCACTTAATGTGAGAATTTGTGACTATCTGCTCAACTTTATAATCCCTTTGTTCACATGTTCTACTCTCTCTTTAACTGTATTAGTTTATAACTTTAGAAAATATTGTAGTGACCCACTCACTTGGTTTCTTGATTGTAGTCATTATTTTACCCTCAATACCTTTTTCTAACCCCAAACGTGTCGGCTGTCACCCAAAGATATGTTAGATGATCACCCAAGGCACACACAAGTGCAAAGCCCCTCCTTTATGTGAGCTTTGCAAGAGATTTATGTCATTAATGGAGGATTATTTGCATAAATAGAATTACATGCATCTACTTAAAAGGTAAAATATATAACTAACATATCTATACATTAATGCATTACGAAGGTAAATAAACGTATATGAAGTACAAGGAACCAGATCTAAGTCGTGACAAGCCATATAACATGAGGGTTTACACCCATAAACAAGATGTACCAAATAGATCTATGTATATTTATTTAAAGAGATTTTTGGTAGCCATATTACATTCAAAGGGTCATCTCGGACCATATACATCAAGTGACGAGCTCCAACCCTCCAAACTAATATGGTCAAAGATCGTAACTATGTTTTCCCCATTAAACCTTAGTACCCATACATATGTTTAATGGTATCTCTTACAACCCTCTAGCACCAAGAACTCTAAACCCTAGCATCATGAGCTCCAAACCCTTAGCATTTCCTAACATTTTTGTAGCACCTCGTTACCCTCCTTCTCTCAACACTCTCATACCTTCTAGTGCCTTTTCACTACCTTCTCCTCCTCTCTCTTCCCTCCTCTCTTGTTCCTATCTCAAGAACTTATTTAAGTAGGATCAATGTCCACATCATGAATTCTCTCTTGAACAGATCATGTGCCAAGTGTCAATTTGGTCCTCCATTGGTGAATGTTTATCCTCTTTGAAAAACCCTCCAATAACTGTAATGATGCCTCTAGGAATATTACCTATGTGGAATATCCTTTTCTTGGCCTCCAAGGTTCTAGTCGGCACCTTATCCACTTATCACGCCTAGTAAGTTCCTCACTTTTTCCTCAAGTGAATCCATGATGCAAAATATGGATAATTCCTTTAAACCCTTGTCCTGCCTCCCACATGTTCCATGGTTTCACTTAAACCCTTTTTCTAGTGTGCTTTTCCCTAATTGCCCTTCTATTTACTTATCTTCCACGTGTATCTCTTGGTACTTAGCCAATATTTAGGGTCCAAAATCACTCCACACTATAAGTGTTCTCCATCCTTAGAAACATTCAACTCCTTAAAAGAATAAATAATAATAGAATTGAAATAATCTAAATAAAGAATGGAAGAATGGAAGAATATGCTACTACTACATGAGGAGTGGGAACTTCTTTAGGGATGCCTCAATATTTTCCCAGGCATCCACTTCTCCTTGTTCCTGCTGAAGTAGGTCACCCACAATGTGCTTACTTCGTCAAAACTTAGTTCATCACTCTTAGCTTTCAGCATATCTACAATGCTTTCTAGCTACTTTCTAAGATTTCCTCTGCATCTATCCTACAACCGACTTGGGGTAATGTTTCCTTTAGCCTATTCTTAACCGAACCCCATAAGGTTTCAATTTCTTCCAACTTCTTCTCAAATTTGGACGGATCTTATCACACTCCACCCTAATGCCTTCGTTATTTTCCCCGAAATTCTTTCATATCCACCTCATGTGTAGAAACCAATATGCTTGTTACCCTTTCTCTATTGGGTACGGTTGTCATGCATGACTTTGGCCATCTACGCGGTAGTATTTACTACGGAAAGGAGCTTAGAGTACCAAGTCACTATCTCCCCAATCTTTATCTTTTCTTCCTTCTTCTAGCGTGTCATCACCTCCTCTCTCAATTCTAACGTGAGTTTTCACCTTTCCATGGTCGGGATATAGGTCAAGTCTTCCAAGCAAAGGTGCATGGTTGACTATCTCCTTGTCCCACTCAATGATCTCCTCATTCTTTTTCTCAAGCTCTTCCTCCAAGACCCTTATTCTATCATTTCTACTAAAGAGTATTGCTTTCACCTCCACCAATAATTTTTTGAGCACATTGCAAACTTTTTCATCGATAGTTTATAGGAATTTATAAGGGGGTTTACTCCCTTGGCATTTGGTATCTTCATCAATGCATCACGATTTACCTCAAACTTAGGTTCATCAACATGGGACTCAAAATCCTAGGATAGCATTTTCCTCATGCATGGGTATGCACCCTCTTCATCAAAAGAATACCAAGTGAGGAGTTGGTTGGTGGGCACTTGTACTTTGGAAGCATGCACATAGTACCTTGCTTAGATCATTAATATAAGTCATATCATGTTCATGTTCCAAGATCTTATTCCCTTTCCACCTATGCACGTTACTATTAGGAAGCTTATTGCTAAGTTGGGGTCTCCGCCCATGCTCCCATACTCCTTTCCTACACTTTTTCTCTCCTCAGTTTCCTTCAGCACTTCTTTGGCACTTCACTCTACTTCGTGCTCCACCAACTGTTGGATAATACCTACCACCTCCCTCTCTATAGTGTTATCCATCTACTCCTTGGTCAGGGTTAGGGCCTTCTGATATTTCATGTTTACTTCCTCACTCCCCCTTTCTCATGAACACCTTCCTTGTTCTCATCCCTCACTTCATTTAATTCTTCATCTGGCTCAAGTACATCATACACAGGATGTTTTTGAGCCTCACCATGCTCTTTATCATCTTCATTTACCTTGTCGGCATCCATGCTTTTTATTTCTCCTAAGTCTGACCTTTTTTCCACCCTTTGCTTCTTCCTTACTGGTGACTCCAATTCAGGTAACTTCTCTTTTTATTCTCTCTCAGGTGACTCTTCCCTTAATGGCGACTCATCCTTCTATAGTGACTCTTTTCTAATAGGATACCTATTCCAGTGAATGTAAGTACTTATGCCCATGACCGACTCTGTGTCCCTACTATCTGTATATTTTGTGCTCTCATTACCTTTTTCTCAGGAGCCTCCCTTCTTTCTCTTTTCTTTGGCACATCCTTTTTCCTCATGGTGGGGTCCTCGAGAATGGAAAAATCATCTTCAACATAATTTCCTTTTTCATACTTAGGCCTTACGCGTAAATAAACCCTCGTTATTATCCTCCTTGTAATAGGCAAGGTTATTGGTTTCAACATGTGTGCATCCCGGGAGACATACTTCTCCACATAGACGTGCTTCTTGGGGTATATTAACTTCATGTGTAGCTTGCGAGTAATCTTGATCTACTACACTTATATCAAACCTAAGTTTCTTCACCTCTTTAAATCAATTGACCTCGGCCTAGAAGTAATGCACCATGAAGGAGAAAAGAAACTTACACCAAGGACTCTTGGTGCCATCTCCTTATATACAATGAACTAAGCCTCTCCTTGTACTAATTAAGGTAACTACTCAGGTATTCTCCATTCAACCCTGAATGCATCGCGTATCCGGTTATAAAAAATTTCTTAGCGCGCCTTATGAGTGGTCGTCATGGTGTCACAAGTATACTTTTCAAACTAATGAGGCCATAAATTACCATTATTTTGTCTTTCCAAAGTTACCTTTAAAAGTGGATTTAAATGTAATCTTGGAACTTATAGTTTTCTTGAGATGGAATATAGGATATATATCTTGTTCATTCTTTAGAAGTATTTTGTTATCTATTTTGTTGACTAATCCTATTGATTATTTAGGAAAGATGTAAAGTCTTGTGTATGCAAGCCATAAAGGAAAGATAATACTATTTTGGGAAAATTGGAATTGATCATGAATAATATATCTAAACTCAAATATGATTTCATATCCAGATTCCTCTTGAAAAATTATGCAAGTTCAAAAAATAATCATCTCAATCCGAGATCGTGTGCAAAAGTTATAGTTGTTTTTAGTTAGCTTTGGAACAATTGGAGTTAGCTATAGAATGAAATTTTAGTTCTAGAACTGAAAGTTTAAGTTTTGGAACTTGCATCAACATAATGACAGTTTTAGTTCTAGAAATTGTATCAATAGAATGATAGTTCTAATTTGAACAACTGCGCAGAATGAAAGCTTTAGTTCTAGAACTTGCATCATTTCGATAACATGCATCGAGTTTTGCAGCCTGTGCAAGTAGATCAAACAGAAAAATCACGAAAAATGGCTAAGTCCTAGTCCTAGGAGCAGTCGGGACATTTGGGACATCTAGGCGCGGATCGGCCGAAAAGCCTCCAGGTGGCCCGTGAAGCAAAGGGACATCTGGGCCACAGGTACGCGGGACGCGAAATGCCCGAATCGGCCGAAAGAAGGAAAAATTTTCCCAAGTCTTCATCCGGGACAAACGGGACACAAGTACGCTGAAGTACGCGAACCGCCGGATCGGCCGAAATGAGAACAAACAGTCCGGAGGCAAAAGGGACATCTGGGCCGAAGGACGCGAATCGGCCGGATCGGCGAACCGGAAGAATTTGTCCCACGAAGCACTGGGACATTTGGGACAAATGGACGCGAACCGGCCGGTTCAGCCGAAACAGAGAAAGTTCGTACTGGGACATCCGGGCCGCAGGGACGCGGGACGCGGATAGCCGAAAAAGCCGAGAGCCAATCAGATTGCGCCACGTGTCATCGGCAAATGAGGGACGAGGAAGCCCATTTCGGGCGGATCGAGGTTTTTGTCCCAAACAGGACTGGGACATCCGGGACATAAAGACGCGAAGGGCGCGAAAGAGCCGAAAGGGCCGAGAACCAACCAAATCATGACACGTGTCACAAGGGAAAAGGTCAAAAAGTCAAAGGGCGAGTTTTGAAGGGTCAGCCCGAACCAATGGGATAGTGCCACGTGTCCAAGTTTAGGGGCCCACAAGGAAATTTCAAAAGAAGCCCACCGAGAGGTGGAGGAGAGAGAGTTGCTCAGTGAATCAGAACCTGCCACGTGTCATCCAGGTGGCAGAGCGTGGGAAGAAATTTAAAAAACGTTTTGGCCCGTTTTGTGCCCTAAATCTTCAGATCGCCATAACTTTCGATCCAGAGCTCGGATTGGCACGTTCTTTATATCAGTGGAAAGCTTGTGAGATTCTCTACACGATTCCGGGGTCAATCTTGCATTTTGGTTCAGTTTGGAGAGAGAAAATCAAGAAACACCTCTGGCACGAAATAACAAGCAGAAGTAATGCTTCAACAAACAACTTTAATGCAGCAGATATGCCACCGCTTCGTTGGAGATGTACCGCCGCTTTTGCCAGATCCGCCGCTTCGCCATAATGAGATGAATGGAATGCAACCTGGAGGTGGTTGGGGTAGATTTGGCTTCCTCTCTCTTTCCTCTCTCATTCTTTCTATATATATTGTAAAGAGGAGCTTCTTTTCAAGGTCGAACATTTTCTCTGCTTTTGCTCCTCCCTTCTTCTCCTATCGTGCAAATTTGTGGAGTTCGAACCTCTCATTTGAAACTGTAATACTACTCTCGCCTCTTGGCATTCTCGTAGTGTATTGTATCAATCTTTGGAGCAAGTAATACATGTCTCGTGGATGATTCTCAACCCTCTCTCGTGTTCATCTTTTGCATCCTCCCGGTCTTTCACTACAAGTTTTGTTATCTCGTGCATGATCTTATATCACATTTGAATGGTCTCGTGTTCACCGGAAAAATAGGTGTTCTTCATTCCTGCATCACCTCTATTAGCTTAGATTTATTTTATGCATCTTCTTACCTTGTCTCCTCGGCATTAGATTAGGTTTTGAGAAAACCCTCTCGCATATTTCGTGTGCATCCGAACAGAGGAATAGGAACCAGCCTTCTCTGGGGAGAATCCTTTCTCATTTTTCAAGTCCCACACTTGAGAAAGGATTCAATGTTATGCAATCACACTGATGCCAAAGTGATCAACCTAGAAACCTGATCTGCATCCAGGGGTGCTGTGATTTTGCATCAACAGTTTTGGCACGCCTGGGGACCTAGAGGTCTCATTTTTATTAGCAGCAAAGTTGATATGCATCTGCTGCAATTTTCTTGCTTGAAAAGAGCTATTATTCACATATCTGCGACTCCAAGAGGAAGATCAACTGGTTTCAGCAGTACAGGCCTAAAGCTTATGAGAAGAATCACAAGGTCAAGAGTTGGAGAAGAAGAAGTGTTGTTTGAATACCTGCAATTATCTCCAAGAAGAAGGCAAAGAGGAAGAAGGATTCAAAGGTCTCCATCTCCACCAAACAGAACTCTCTCAACTCCTCCACCTGCTCGGCCTTTCATTCAGTATTCAAGAGTCCTTCGACCAATCAGAATGGCGCAACCACTAAATCCCTTTGTCAATTTCACTGGCAGCAGCCCACTCGCCCTCAATGCACAGAATCCAGTTCCAATTGCAGCATTGAAGAACATTCCATTTTTCACTGGAGAAAATCATACCACTCCTGGTGATCATGTAAAAGACATTGCTAACGTCTGTGCAATCCATGAGATAAATGAAATGGATGTAGCTGTCAAATTGCTGGCATCTTCATTCAAGGGGAAAGCATTGCAATGGTTTAGGAGCCTTACAGCTGGCTCTATCACAAACTGGAATCAGCTGTGTATTGCACTTCATGAGCAGTTTGGAGAAAAGGGAGACAATTTGTCTCTACTAGAACAATTAACAACTATCAAGAGAGCCCCCAACGAGCAGCTGACTGATTTCAACTTCAGATTTCAAAGGTCTTGGGATAGGATTCCAGTGGCAGTCAGGCCAACAGCAGAAGGTGCTTTTCTATACTATCTTAAAGCTTTGAATTCTGATATTTCTATGTTAATTCAATCTATGGGAGGCACAACCTTACCTGCTGCTTATAGCATTGCCATTAGAGCCGAAAACTGTCTTATCCAAGCTGGTAAATTGGCTCCTAGGCCTCCAATGCCATTATATCCAAGTTTAGAGAGCCCAAGTGCTAGTCAAGCACCTGTCTTAGCTCCTATTCCCACTCCTAGAAATCAGAGTTCAAATGAAGCTTCCACTTCATCTCCAAGTGCCCCAAATGAGCTTCAAGAGGTCATGAAGCAATTGCAAAATCTAGGCAATGAGCTGGTCACTCTCAAAAGACAGCAAGCTCAAGGTTTTAGACCTTCATATCAGCCTCAAGCTCAACCTAATAGGCAGCCATATCAGCCTCAAAGGCCACCTAATCCAGCTGCAAATATGAATCAAACAAGGCCTCCCGCAATAGACCATTCCAGCCTATAATCCAAATGCCATATCTGCCTCTAGGGCATTAGTACCAGCACAAAACAACATTGCCCAGGAGTATGATTGGTGTTTTCCATGTAATGAGCCTCATAATCAATCCATGTGCTTCAATGGTGCTTTGACTCAAGCTTTAATGGTAACAACTACTGGTGTGGAGGGTGAGAACAGTCAAGAAAACAACCAACAACAAGAAACATTCAAACAACAATCAGCCCCAAATGACACCACATTGGTAAATTGGCAAGCAGAGGATTTTTGTGGCATGAACCAGTGCAGCTCTCAAGGTGTCAGCAGCAAACACAAGGTCAAAAAGGAGAAATTTGGGTGAAGAAGCAGCCATTAGCCCCACCAATCCACAACCTTCCATGGCTCCACAAATGATTGGCAAGCAAAGTCCCGCTTCAAATGCACAAGGACAGCCAAGAACAGCCCCTAGGCCAACTCAAATGCCACCATGCTGCATGCCCACATACAAGGAGTAAATGTGCAAACCAAGGGGCAGAGAGAGAGATCCTTCATCACCATTCAAGATTATTGATCGATGAAGAAAACAAACGTCAATATATCTATGTGGGAATCCCTATCTATCCTGTGCCAAAGAGATCTCACCGCAAGCCGCCATGAAGGATCGCCAACTTCAATCAAGCAGATACAAGACAAAGTGCTTACAAATGCTGCCCAATCCCGAGGGAAATCATGGAGGACAACAAGGTAAGATGTTGAAACCCCTCCTTTCTATGTTTCATTAATCATTGAAATCAGCTAGTGCACAATTGCATGATAGATTCTCCGGGCAAGTAGCTCAAGAATGCCCAAACAAATAGCTGATCGCTAGGGCTCCAGATGAAATAACATCTAAGGGAGTAGTGCAATGGATGGGACAGCAATAGCAATAGCTTGGAGTGATTAGAAATTTGAGTCTTACCTCGCACGCATGTCCAAATGTTGTTGTTTTACAAGATGTGTCACTATAGACCTTCCACCACTCTTTGCCCTCTGTTTGTCAAGGGACTTCACTGCCAAGATTGGGGGATATTTGTCCGCTGATTGGTCACACATGCTATTCAGAACGAGATATGGAACTAAGGCCACAATCAGATCTAAACCTATTGCAAACTTCCATATTGAGCCCTACACTCCAAGTCAGATTAATGTCAATTGCTCAGCATTTGATCAAGAAGATCACCCAAGCACTGATGAAGCTGACACTAAGGTTGGAAGTATCCCAGATTTGACTCTTGATGAATGGGCAAACAAGGTGCATGCTTTTGATCCTTATCAAGGAATAGAAGAATCTGAGCTAGGAGTCTATTGTATACACGAAGAAAGTCAACCTATTCCTAGCATCACCAAGCCAAACCACAAGGATGACAATGAGGTATGGCAGCTGTTTTTTGATGGATCAAGGAGTAGACAAGGTGCAGGAGGTGGAGCCATGCTTGTTTCACCTCAAGGAGTAAAGTACTATTCAGCTTTTAGATTTCAATTTGCATGCTCCAATAACACTGCTGAATATGAAGCCTTGGTGCAAGGGATGCATTGGGCAATCAAGAAAAAATAAAGAACTTGCAAGTCTTTGGGGACAGTGAATTGATTGTAAATCAGGTCAAGGGACAGCATGCGCCAAAAATGATCTACTCAAAGTGCTACAAGAACAGGTGTGGGACCTCATGGAAGATTTTGAGGGTTTCGGCATTAAAGCCATTCCTAGGAAAGAGAATCAAGTTGCTGACAAGCTTGCAGCAGTAGGGGCAGCCTTTGACATTGTAGAAAACATTCAACAAGACAAGGTACAGCCAAACATCCACGTGATTGTGAGGCCTTCAGTGCCGGATAACGATGTCAGTTGGCAAGTATTTGAGAATGACCAGCAAATCATCCATTTCTTGTAAGAAGAAGCTGAGTTCTCAGCTAAGAATCAAGAAAAGTTGGAACAACAATATGGTGACCAAGTGATACAGCTGAGAACTGACAAGCTGCCCAAGGGACTTATCACTTTGGAGTCCATTTTTAACCCCAATGATCAGTTTAGAAAGGAGAAAGCAAACATTCAGGTTAAGAGAGAAGATTCGGTATCCATATTGGTAGAAGAAAACAAGCCATTGCAAATTGGAAAGATGACAACTGAGCAAGAAAGGTGTGAGTTCATACAGCTATGTCAAGAATTCCCTGACGTGTTTGCTTGGAGCTATGAAGACTTGAAAGGTTTCAATCCCAACTTAGCTCAAAGATACCATCGAATTGATCCAAATACTAAGCCTCACAGTGTAAACAGAGACCACCAATCCACACATGGAGCCTCTCATGAGGAAAGAATTGGACAAGCTGATTGAGTCAAGAATCATATTCCCAATCAAGCATTCTAGTTGGGTTGCCAACTTAGTTCCAGTGAAGAAGAGTGGAGAGATCAGGCTGTGTGTTGACTTCAGAGATTTGAATAGAGCCTCTCTCAAGGACCATTATCCACTCCCTTCCATGGAGCAAATATTGCAGGTCGTAGCTGGTTCAGAAAGGTTTTCACTACTTGATGGTTACTCAGGCTTCAATCAGATTATGGTGAAGGAGGAAGACCAGTTCAAGACAGCCTTCACAACCAAATGGGGCACATATGCTTACAAGAAGATGCCATTTGGACTGTCGAACGCCGGAGCAACATTCCAGCGAGCTATGGATATGGCATTCAAAGGCTTGATCAACAAGATAGTGCTGATATACCTAGATGATATTACTGTCTTCTCAAAGAATGCAGCAGACCATTTCTTTCACCTCAGGCAAGTGTTTCAGAGGTGTAGAAAGTTCGGAGTGTCTTTGAATCCTAAGAAGTGCATCTTTCTTGCACATGAAGGGAAGCTCCTTGGCCATATTGTCTCCAAGGAAGGATTAGCAATTGATCCAGAGAGGGTTGAAGCCATAAGAGCACTACCATTGCCAAGCCACAAGAAAGCCCTTCAGAGTTTCCTGGGAAGGATAAACTTTGTTCGGAGGTTTGTCCCAGATTTTGCAGCCCTTGTCAAGCCCATCACCAAAATGTTAAGGAAAAGCATGGCTTTCAAGTGGACGGCAGAAGGCAAGGAGAGTTTTGAAGCAATCAAAGAAGCCATCTCCCAAGCACCCACTCTCATCAACCTAGACTTTTCCAAGGATTTCATCCTCTATGCATTTGGAGGTGATGACACTATTTCTACCATTCTGGTACAGCAGAACAAAGATAATGATGAACAACCGATTGCCTTCTTCAGCCAGAGCCTAGATGACTGCGAAGTGAGGTACTCTTTTATTGAAAAGCATGTGCTTGCAGTAATCAGAAGCTTGAAGAAATTCAAGCATTTAGTCTCAAACAACAAGGTCCAGTTGCTAGTCTCACATGTGGGGTTAAGGACTTCCTCCTCAACAAGGATTTGAATGAGAAAAGGGCAGGATGGATCACCCGTGTCATGGAGTATGACATTGAGATCAAGATCACCAAGCTGGTAAGAGGCAAAGGTTTGTGTGAGCAGCTCGCTTCCAAACAACCAGACAACCCAGAAGATGAAGAAGACGCTGTCCTGCTATTACAAGATGATCAAAAACAGGAAAATGATGATGTGTCCACTCCCTGTTGGACTCAGAATATGATACATTTCCTACAGACGGGCATGTGCCCTCCAGAAATGAGCAAAGCAAAAAGAAGGTACTTCAGATTACAAGCAGTTCCATATGTGCTTGTTGATGGTGTTTTGTTTAAAAAAGACATCAACGGTGTTCTATTAAGATGCATTGGGACAGGTCAGGTTGAGAGGATCTTACACGAGTTCCATGACGGGGAGGCAGGAGGCCATTTCACCCCACGAGTAACAGCTCTCAAAATCATGAAAGCTGGTTACTATTGGCCTACTATATTCAATGATTGCTACTCATGGGTTAAGAAATGCAAGAAATGTGCATTCTTCACAGGGAAAGGAAGGTTAGCAGCACTGCCCCTTCGTCCAATTTCAGTAGATCATCCATTCATGCAATGGGGATTGACTTCATCTGAGTCATCAATCCCACCCGAGTCAAGGCCACAAGTGGATTCTTACAAATGGCATGCACTATTTCACCAAGTGGACCAAGCAAAGAGCGCGCTCAAAGAGGCAAGTGAGTCTAACATACTAGACTTTTATGAAGAAATAAGAACCAGTGTTCGTGTGCCGCCACCATCATATCGATAATGCATTAGCATTCATAGGTTCAAAATTACGTAATGGGCTCATCAAGAATGGAATCTATTTGAGCACCTCTTCAAATTATTACCCGCAGGGTAATGGACAGGCAGAGTCCACAAACAAGAATTTGCTAAAAATCATCAGAAGGACTCTGGATGAAAATCAAAGAACATGGCATACAAGGCTAAAATCAGCATTATGGGCTGACAGATAACACCAAAGAGGTCTACAGGTAATTCTCCCTACAAGTTGGTCTATGGGAAGGAGGCAGTATTGCCTATATCATTAGAATTGCCAGCCTTGGAGCTCATGAAGCAGTTTGAGTTATCTGAGTTCGAACCAATGGAGGTCAGGTATGCAAAATTGATGGAATTAGAAGAAATCAGAGAACATGCAGTTCAGATGATTGAAAAGGATCAGGCCTTAGTAAAAAGATGGTTTGATAAGAGAGCAAGAGCAAGGACCTTCCAGGAAGGGGACCTAGTTCTGAAATGGGATGCAGATCGGGAAAAACCAGGAAGGCATTCCAAGTTTGATGCCATCTGGAGTGGTCCCTACATGGTCACGGGATGCAAAAATAGTAATGCCTTCCAATTGTCTGCATTGGATGGAGAGGAACTTCCGATTCCGGTTAACGGAATCTATCTTAAACATTGCTACTAAAAAAGAAAAGGTTTGCCCTTGTAAATATTAGTTTAGATTTTCATTCCTCCAAGTGCGTATGCACATTGTCCTGTGGTAGTTAGGTTTCTATTTCCCTAAGTGCTTTGGCACAGGTTTTGCTGCTCTCAGGTTGTTTTCTACAGTTCAGAGTGTTGCTGGAGAAGAAGTTGCAGTATCAGGCTCGTTTCAGGTTATTGCTTATAACTCCATGCCCAATGGATCGCTAAAAGGCCACTGATCTTCTACCTAGCAGGCAGGTGACCCCGCTGAGTCGTCAAAACTGTTGTCAAAATTTCACCCCCCAGGGTAAATTTCGATAACATGCATCAGAGTTTTGCGCCTCCAGTGCAAGTAGATCAAACAGAAAAATCACGAAAAATGGCTAAGTCCTAGTCCTAGGAGCAGTCGGGACATTTGGGACATCTAGGCGCGGATCGGCCGAAAAGCCTCCAGGCGGCCCGTGAAGCAAAGGGACATCTGGGCCACAGGTACGCGCGGGACGCGAAATGCCCGAATCGGCCGAAAGAAGGAAAAATTTTCCCAAGTCTTCATCCGGGACAAACGGGACACAAGTACGCGAAGTACGCGAACCGGCCGGATCGGCCGAAATGAGAACAAACAGTCCGGAGGCAAAAGGGACATCTGGGCCTGGAGGTACGCGAATCGCCGATCGGCGAACCGGAAGAATTTGTCCCGCACGGCACTGGGACATTTGGGACAAATGGACGTGAACCGGCCGGTTCGGCCGAAACAGAGAAAGTTTGTACTGGGACATCTGGGCCGCAGGGACGCGAGGGACGCGGATAGCCGAAAAAGCCGAGAGCCAATCAGATTGCGCCACGTGTCATCGGCAAATGAGGGACGAGGAAGCCCATTTCGGGTGATCGAGGTTTTTGTCCCAAAAGACTGGGACATCCGGACAAAAGGACGCGGTGGGCGCGAAGAAAAGCCGAAAGGGCCGAGAACCAACCAAATCATGACACGTGTCACAAAGGAAATGGTCAAAAAGTCAAAGGGCGAGTTTTGAAGGGTCAGCCCGAACCAATGGGATAGTGCCACGTGTCCCAGCTAGGGCCCACAAGGAAATTTCAAAAGAAAGCCCACCGAGAGGTGGAGGAGAGAGAGTTGCTCATGAATCAGCACCTCGCCACGTGTCATCCAGTGTGAGAGCGCGGGAAGAAATTTAAAAATCACGTTTTGGCCCGCTTTTGCCCTAAATCTTCGTGATCGCCATAACTTTCGATCCAGAGCTCGGATTGCACGTTCTTTATATCAATGGAAAGCTGGTAAAATTCTCTACACGATTCCAGGGTCAATCTTGCATTTTGGTTCAGTTTGGAGAGAGAAAATCAAGAAACACCTCTGGCACGAAATAACAAGCAGAAGTAATGCTTCAACAAACAACTTTAATGCAGCAGATAGCCGCTTCTCGCTGTTGACAGCCCGCTTTTTGCCAGATCCGCCGCTTCGCCATAATGAGATGAATGGAATGCAACCTCGGAGGTGGTTGGGTAGATTTGGCTTTCCTCTCTCTCTTCCTCTCTCATTCTTTCTATATATTGTAAAGAGGAGCTTCTTTTCAAAGGTCGAACATTTTTCTGCTTTGCTCTCTCCCTTCTTCTCCTATCAGTGCGAATTTGTGGAGTTCGAACCTCTCATTTGAAACTGTAATACGACTCGCCTCTCGCATTCTCAGCAGTGTATTGTATCAATCTTTGGAGCAAGTAATACATGTCTCAGGATGATTCTCAACCCTCTCTCGTGTTCATCTTGCATCCTCCCGGTCTTTCACTACAAGTTTTGTTATCTCAGGCATGATCTTATATCACATTTGAATGGTCTCGTGTTCACCGGCAAAATAGGTGTTCTTCATTCCTCGGTGCATCACCTCTATTAGCTTAGATTTATTTTATGCATCTTCTTACCTTGTCTCCTTGGCATTAGATTAGGTTTTGAGAAAACCAACAACCCAACCCAAGTCATTTGTAGGATTTTTCAAGCCCCTCCAACACCTTAGCCCATTCTTTTACCAAAGCTTCAATATTAACCGCCAAGGATCCCGGTCAAAACCATCTGGGTAGCCTTTCTCTTCATGCCCTGACTATCCATGGCACAATAGGTATTGGCAAGCTGCCCCAGAGTCTGAAGGTGTTACAGGTTGATTTCACCATCACAATGCTCCATTCCATATAACTATGGAGAATTTCCTTAACCTGATCCATTTCTTTGGTTATGGCACCAAAGTTGGCCTTTAAAACCTCAATCTCTCCACCTACCCAAAGTTGACCGCTACCTCCACCTACTCTTTCATCTTATGCAATCATTGAATAAAAATTGGACCGAGCTCTTAGTGAGCCGCATATCACCCTTGAGTTCCTCTATATCTACCATCATCCTTGCCAAGTGGTTTTCCCCTTTGATCGGACCAACGTGACCCATTGCCTCAAAGTGTTGTTCCAGTTGAGCATTAATAGGGGTCGAGACATCCTATTTTCTAGACTCACCCTTGGTGTTCAACGGGAGCAAGGGGTTTACTTAGATTTTAGGTCCTTAAGATTTTGGGCCACAACCACCTCCACCTCATCTGGTCATCATCGAGTCCCGTCTGAAGGGAGTCGAATCATCATTTGATTCCTTCTCCTCCAAGTCCGAAATAGTGTCATCTGCATAAGCTTCTAGAGCCAACTTAAGGGAGCCAGTTTTATCAATGTCCAGTGCTGCCCTTTTGACTAGGGCAAGGATAAAGCCTTGATGGAGAGGGACAAAAATTCTTCTTGTTTTGAACTGCAAAATAGAGGCACACAGGGAATGATACAGGAAGTAGGGGAAACTAAAAGCTTAGCCACGCCTAAAATGATTTAGCATAGGGAGGTGGTAGGCATAAATACACTTGTGATGGCCCTCGAGGGTTAAAAATTGAATGAGAGAGAGAGCCACCTCATCATACAGATTAGGTAAAGACAATCTAAGGTAACCAGAAAAATGGGAGGTGAGATTCTCATTACCTTTGAGAAAAAGATTCAATTCTTCATATGCTTCCTTCTTTGGTTTGTAGACCTCCCTCCCCACCACTAGAATGCCCATCACTTTTGCCATGAATCCATAGTAATCTCCATCCTGATCCCCTTCATTTCCACCACAACTCCTTTTTTGGTCACTTTCCAGGCGCTGGAAAAATCCTTGCTAAGATTTTCAAAATGCCCTTCAAATATTTTTAGAAAGGGGTAAATCCCTTGCTATCAAATAGAGCCATAGCTTTAGGCATGACCCTTCAAGATTAGCAGGTTCAGTTCTCACAAGATCACCCCCCATTTGGCTGAACAACAAAAACCTCTTCATGAATAGACCCAAAATCCAGAACGCCAAAATATTACTCACATGCCAAGAACTGAAGTTTCTACAGACATGGGAGACAATAAGATCTCTCCAAGAATACGTGTGAATCCCATTCCCGATCTTCTCATTATTGAGAGATAAATGCAAAATCATCATATGGTCATCGAGCTTGATGAGATTGACACCCCATGAAAGGATCTTATACGTGTGCATTGGTGTCTTTTAATAAGTGTGCCTACACCTTGGGATCGATAATTTCCACCTCCTTCAAAAGTGTCAACTCAAGCCCATTAACCCCCAAATTAGCAAAGAAGTCCACCACAACATTAGCCTCCCTATACACATGTTTGAAAGTGATGAAATTAAAAGATAGAGCCATTTTCTTAATACTCTTAATAGAGTTATGGTTGGAGATAGAGATGGATCCTTTCCCATTTATGTTATTAATTATGTTTAGGGAGTCCCCTTCCACTTCCAGATTGGAAAAATTGTGTTGCAGAGCTATAGAAAGACCCCAAAAATCCCAAAAGCTTCAACGAAATTATTTGTTTGAGTTCCCAAATTGTGATAGAACCCAAGGATAAATCTACCTTCAGAATCCCAAAAAAACCCCACAGCCAGCATGACCAAGGTTTCCCTTGGAAGCCCCATCAAAGTTTAATTTTAAACAGTCCTTGCTAGGTTTCACCCAACCTTTGAGTCGAGGGTTAAGACTAGGGGGCTAATGGTAGTGGGTCCCAGACCCCACTTCAAAGAAAACCTAGATTCATTCTGAAGGAAGGACTTTTTGGAAGTTCAGATTAGAGAAGTTAGCCAAGATAGAATTCACACAGTGGGCTCCAATTTTCTTGGGGGTTATTTTTTTCTTTAAAGATTCTTCTATTTCTTTCCTTCCATATCTCTAAGCCAAATTCATAATAGAGAAGTTCCATAAAAAATTAAACCTTGGCTCTTAAAAGGACTTGACCATTGAATCCACAGCAGTTTTATGGAATCCAAAAATCCCAATTAACTTCAAAAAGATTGAGGATGGTTTTCCTAACTGAGACAAGAAAGGGGAAATTGAGGAACAGGTGTGAGGCATATTCACAATCAGATTCACACAAAACACATCTATGAATCATGTGGAAATTTCTCTTGTTCAAGTTGCTAACCATCAAAATCTTGTCATGGATAACTATACGTACCCAAAATTATAGGGTATTTTGACCTTGATGATGATACTGAGTTGCCTCGCAGGTGTTTGAAATCCAAGAAATATCACCAAGTGTATGTTATCATCCCAAGCATCTTGTTTAAGCTTTTTGGTCTATAACCTCTGCCACCTTTTTGACGCATTCACATTTTCTCGACTTGCGTAATTTTCAACATTTACCAACTTTTTCTCAACCACCTTAGCTTGTATTAATGTTTTATGTTCCCTGGAATAGTGTTTCTTCATTGTTTAATGGTAAAAGAGTTCTAATAGGAATTACCTTTGGGTGAATGTGAAATCTATAAATAGCCAGCTTGTTTTCAAGCAAATGGCCCCTCAACTTCTCATTTCCATTGTTTAGTCTTTCAATTTCTTGTTTTAGAACTCATTTTGTTTTCATGTTTGCATCCATGCTAGTTTTCCTTTTCTATTAGAAGCCATTCGATCTTCTTGCTTCAGTCTTGTTCATTGTTGTTCATACAAATTAGTTTAGAGCAGAGTAGTGTCATTTGTAGATTGAATCCATTAGAGTTGCAGGTTGTGTTCTTCACAGAAGGTAGATTCTAGAATCTCTCGGTACACTTGTGTTGTATTCCCATAATAAATCCTTTAGGAATTGCATATGCCAAGCTCTGTCACTTGCGTTATCCCTCTCCTACTCGCATTATATTTGGTCTATATCCAAAGCTTGCCATTGTTCAAAATACCTTTTTCTATTGATGCTAGCATATACACACTCTTCTAGATTCACGTGAACACGAAGGAATGAGGAGATCATTATGAGGGGACAAAATCATACACTCTTTGGATTCACCACTTTATTTTGTAAATTCCAGGTTTTATCTATCAAAGTTCTAGTTAAAACATATCAAATAGAGTAGTGAAATATTTCATTTCAGTTAAATTTTATTTTTATATTGCTAGGGAAGTTGTGGGGATTGATAGTTTCTCAAAAACTATGATTCATTCCTCACTTTTGAGGTAGGATCGAGAATCTTTCAATTAAGTTAATCAGCTATCTAGTTATTTAGGATAAACTCACAACTTGCACAAGAAAGTAGCTACACTGGGCTACCTTGCTTGTTTTAATTTTGTTATTAGATTAGTTGTCATTTTCTGAATATATTAGATTAGTTTCTCTTTCAATTCTATTAAAATTTCTATCAAAAATACAAAAATAGAGGAATATATATATATTGTAGATATATCTTGCATAATTAGTTTATTTCATTTTAGTTAGGTTTATATTGATCTTGTATGACAATCACGGGACCTAGGGAGCCCGGGGAATATGTTTTGAGCCAATCATGCCTCGGCCAATCTTGTTGTAGCATTAAGCGACATAGACCAAAATCTCAAAATTCAGTCTTCCAACAACAACAGAGACCTACAAAAAATCAACACACAACTAAGAGGATTAAACATAGAAGATGACAAAGCACACACGTTACTTAGTCAAATCAGCCAAATTATAGACTTTGCCTTGATAGATATCCATATGATGTATAGAAGGACTGAAAGAGAGAAAACATTTGGTTGTGATCCACTAGTCCCACAGCCAGATGCAGGAGACCTCCTCGTTGATATAGACACTAGCTTACGTATCCAAGTTTCCAAAACACCTATTAGGTACTCTGAGAAAATCATGTAACTTCTAGTTCTAAACGTAGAGGCCAAAAAGGCATACGATTATTGGATACTCAGAATCAGGGGTTGACTCTTCATATGACCATAGGAGGTCCACAACAACCACGAACTTATGGTTGTGATCCACAGGTCCCATAACCCAATGGGCCTACAAATCAATCAAATATTGACACCAACTTGCAAACATTAGTGTTTAGGTCCTCTCCACTTCCACCAGACATTATCACACAACTATCATTATTAAACATAGCAGCTAATCAAGCTAAAGATTTCTAGACTAGACCAGAGAATCATCCATAAAACACCAAAAGATCCACTACACATTTAGCCATTCCATTTTCATGACCTTGTCGGAGATATATACTGAAGCACCCATAGGTCATCTTCCACGTATCCCACAACCCATAGATCGGATCATGGTAGAGCTCGATATTGATTGGAGCCTTCGAGCAGCTATCCTCACTTGAATGATCTATCACACCGATTCAGGTTAGGAGGGCCTTCTTTGCCTTAGATTCGTAGATCCCATTATTGCGTGTTGAAGACATAAGATTACCTAACTAGTTTATCCACACCCCACGTGTATTCCATCCCCACCAGTTGTCTCGGCACGACCTCGGGAGGTCGGGTGTGAGGAAGAGTTACTTGTAGATTCCCATGCTCATGTCACTTTTCCATCGTACAAAATTGGTGAACTCAACGTGAAACTTCCTTATACCTTACGATTCAATTGGAGAGTCTTATTTCTACTTGTTCTTCCAATTAGTTTACTTTTCATCTTTTCCACCTCATTAGCCTTCACATCAGCTTCACCAACAAAATTGGTGAACCTGATGTGAATCAAACTAATATTCCTCTTTCTATTTTCTTTTCTTTCATCCACCTTCACTCTTTCCCATTATTCTGCGGGTATTCATATACCCCCCGAATATGTCGGGATACGATGCATATGGCAGACCTCTCCTAGGTCTTGAAGCATACTACGATCAATTAAATAGACAACCATCACCCTCACTCTCAGCATGGGGTGACAACTATTCAACTAACCAATTTTCAACACAAACTCCACCTCAAAGGACTAGATATAGTTCTTCTTTCCAAATAGAGGAGTTGGATCAGCTCACTCAAATGCAAACAACTAGAGCCTTCAGGCTCAAACAACATGATGCTCACTGGAGAATCTGGTTCATCTCCTCGGGTGTTTCTTAGACCACAAATTAGTAGATAGTCAGATCCATATCTATTTTTAGATGATGAATACTTAGCACGTTATGCTAGGAGTGAACAACACTCTCAAAATATGTACCCACCTATAGGAGGTTTGCAAACACAACCTAAGGTCTCATTCCAAGAAAACACCCCCATTCCTCCACCTATAGGAAATGCCCTCGGTGAAACTTGGTAGGGCACCGATCAATTCATAGCAGGGTACCATATGCCTATACAACCTCAAGATATACAACAAATGCCACTAAGGAAAAATACCATGTCTTCACCAAACGAGGTCATCTCAGCCTTAGTTGAGAAGGTTAGAGGGTTGGAACTTGCTCAAGCAAATCAAAATTCACAGTTCATGCAAGCAGGAACTTCCAATCCTCCACATCATCCCAGCCAAGTAGACGTCGTCACAGGAACATGCACGTTGGGCATGCCTCCTCAATATTTACAACAAATGCCAACTAGAACCGCATTTTCTAACACCTCCGAGTTGAGAATATAATACCTCCCGGTTAGTACAAAAACAACCCATTCTGAGCAATGCTCCTCCATACTTAAACATGTATTCCAAATCACCACGGGAGATATGTTCTCTTCTCTGGCATGTTTTCTCAAACACGGGGATTTCCTTATGCCCCTGCGAATACATATGCTATGCCATATCAACAACCCATTCCACCTCCACCCCCTCATGCAAGCACCATCAATGGTGAAACCTATGTGATAGGGACTTATTCGAGAATATTTGAAAGAACCTTTAGACTTCACTATACGAAGCGTCATGCTTCAGAGACCTCTCCCGATCTACCCAAGTACAAAGGAGAGGGAGACCCAATGCACATATTAAGGCCTATGCCACAGCCATTCGAGAACTGCTCCCTTGGGATGGAGTTGTTGCTAAAATATTCCCCAAAACTTTAGAGGGTATCACCCTCGATTGGTATTATAGAATACCTGAAGCCTCAATACATTCATTTAAACAACTCATTTTAGAGTTCATCAAGGCGTTCGACATGAACAAATTGTTGAGAACAGAATCGGGAATTCTTGCATATTAAACAAGAACACAATGAATCTATTGCTCATTTCATCCAAAGATGGCGTACAGTCCTCTATTCTTCAGCAAGCGCTCCAAACATGGATCAGATGGAACTATGTGATTTATTCCTTCATTCTCTCAGAGAGATAAAGGAAGAAGTCTAGAAGTTCCCACTAAGAACTTATGATGAAGTGCTCGAGCACTCTCCGAATAGATCAAGCTGCAATAGATAGCGGTCATAAGACATATGGAACAAATGGGAGGTTAATCATCCCCAACCAAAACACTACGACTTATCCTACTACCACAAACACCAATCAAGGACCTAAAATCCTTAACAAAAACCATGGAGTGACAACAGATGGAGTGACTGACCAAACTAAAAAAGAAAACATTGTAAATGTTCCACCACCAGTTAACAATCAATGAAACAACAATTTTACCCCAACAATCAACACGGTGGATTTTAATCATCCCCAATGACAACAACAACAACAACAAACAACGGAGATCTAGACACAGGGTCCAAGTCAAAACTCAACTGGATATCAAAACCAAAACCAAAGGCAACAACAAATGCAAAACTTTAATCCTAATAGTCAACAGTTTAATCAGAGTTTTGGACCACAACACGTGCCAAACCAACAACCTAGGAGTTATAATCCCAACTCGTATTGTGGTTTCCACAAAATTTGAGGCCATGACACTAGGACTTGCTGTGATTACAATAAGTTCATGCAACGTTTTCCAGAAGAACAAAGACAACTCTTCATAGATATGTTCTTAACAGATTCTGTGACACCTATGCCAAATACTTTCACGGGGTAGTTTCCCCTCAAAACACCTCTTAAGATCTTGATGATCCACTTCCAAATCACAATAACAATAATAAATTAAATCCAAATGGGATGAAAAAAAGGTGTAATGACGAGAAATAATGATCATGAAGCCTCAACTTCACTAAATCCACTGTCACACCATGATTAGGAAATCAGCCACGAACCAAGATAGTTGGTCTAGTGGAGTTAGATCTTGAGCTTGCACGTAGAAGCCATAACAAGAACACAGAATATTCTTCTCAACCAAATCCAATCTATCCACTAGAGCCAGATAACATTCAACAAACGTTGGTAAAACCCATAGGTGCTTATGATTTAATTAATGACTTAACAAAGACCTTCTCTCACATCTCCTTTTTGGACTTATTGAAAAACTCTCCTACCCATAGGGCTGCTCTTTTAGAAGCACTAGGTCTAGGTCATTTAATTAACATCACTCCACCTCCCAAACACAAGTAAACCATATAGACTTTGATATCCACCCTCCCGGGGCAGCCGGATAGGGATCTGAGAGTTTATATTCGACATAAACAAAATGCCAACAGAGATGCTGAAATTACATGTAGAGGTGATCCGCCTTGCATTTATAGGTGTGGGTTTACTGATAATTACGTTAAACATGTAATGGTTGATGATGGGGCAGCAGTTAACATTGTCCCCTTCTCTTTCCTTCAAAAGCTAGGATATGGAGAAACAAAGCTTTTCCACAACAAGAAATACGCTAAGAGGTTATGATAGCCTTAAAGCTACTTCAATTGGGACTATAATATTACCGTCACCTTAGGACCCAAGACAATCCTCACCAAGTTTTATATCATAGATCGGGAAACCAACTATAATATGATCCTCGGTCGACCATGGATACATCGCATGAAAGCAATCCCTTCTACGTTATTCCAGGAAATAAGATTCTTACACCTAGGAAAGATATTCATAGCAAAAGGTGACCCAAAACCATTCGACATACACCTAGCAGACCTGAAGAAAAGACCAGGCATTCACTCTGAGTTTGAACTCCCAAAAACCAACTTAACAAACCAATCGACTCAAAACCGGAAGAAAAATTAATACCTACAACAGAACTAGAAATTACGAACCTAGTCAAGGGCATCCCAGCCCTCAAGGATGAAGCTAACATTGTAGAAACAGTGTCATTAGGAACTACTGCAAAAATTGTCAAATTACTGGAACAAGATCTACCAATTTTCCTACCATTTGATTCCACAGGTATGGGATGTACCCTAGGAGTTGGTTCTCTTCCAGCAGAGGAACTTTGCATGGTAGAAGTAACCAAAATAGAAGAAATAGATGCAAAGAATGTCCCAACATCCATTTTTCCTAGTAAATATTGGACTCTCCACTTTGATGGAGCTAGATGTCACTATGGAGCGGGGCAGGTGTGATCTTTACTTCTCCTGAGGGAAAGATCCTACCTTTTTCTTTTAAGTTAAACTTTGAATGTACAAACAATGGCACTTGAGTACGAAGCCCTCCTCCTTGGCCTCATCATAGCCAAAAGGATCGGTGTTAATGACATCAGAGTGTTAGGAGACTCACAATTAGTTGCAAACCAAGTCTCTGAAGTATATGAGACTAGAGTTGAGCACTTACAGCTCTATAAAACAAGTGGTATTAGATCTAAGCAAAAGGATTGACTTCATATCCATTGAGGCAATCCCACGAGAATAGAACCTTCTCACAGATTCAATAGCAACCTCAGCTTCACGTTTTACCCCAAGTAATGAGTTGGAAGATACAAGTTTCAAGGTATCACTTCGTACTGAACCATTGGTGAAGAAAATGTCAACAAACCCTCTTCTAACACATACAGCTGAGAATGAATCTTCTATCTTACATCATGTTGATAGTGATAAAGTCACTCTCGAATATCTAAATGCCTATGCAGAGCTACACCTTGCTCACCCTATAGTTGATCTTTCCCTAATACCACACTCCTCTTCCTACTTTGGAAATCCCATGGTAGAGTCTCCTCCACAGAAGGATCTCGATATCTACGAGATAGAAAATGGAGAAAGCTTGGAACTACCTCCAGCCCCACCTAAATTTGAAGAAGGTAACACTTCTTTGATAGAAGAAACCATTGACATAAACATTGGAATGGAGGAAGAACCAAGAATTTTGAAGTTGGGATCCTCGTTAACTCTGGAAGAAATAGAAATACACACCCAAATCCTCAAAAAACATCAAAAGGATTTTGCATTTAATTATAAAGAAATGATGGGTATCACACCACAAGTTGCGGTACATAATCTCATCACTAAACCAGATGTGAAGCCAATTAAATAGAAGTCAAGACCAATGAAGCCAAAAGTGGCTCTCATGGTAAAAGAGGAAGTAAAAACTTCTCTAAGTAGGATTCATCAAGCCCATTGACTATTCACAATGGGTGTCTAATATCGTTCCCATCCTCAAAAAGAATGGGAAGATACGCATTTGTATAGATTTTTGGGATATTAACAAAGCTTGTCCCAAGGATGATTTCCCATTACCATCCATTGACGTTATCATTGATGCAACAACTGGATTTGAACTATTGTCCCTCATGGATGGGTTCTCAGGGTACAATCAGATTAAAATATCTAAACAAGATCAAGCCAAAACCACATTTATAACTCCCTGGGGAACTTATTGTTATGTTGTCATGCCATTTGGTCTTAAGAACGCGGACACTATGTATCGATGGGAATGACTTATATATTCCATGATCTTATCCATAAAATTGTGGAATCATATGTGGATGACTTGTTGGCCAAGGCCAAGAAATGTTGTGATCATCCGGAAGTGCTCCGTATCATCCTCTCATGACTAATTGAGTATGGTGTCACATTAAACCCAGAGAAGTGCATTTTCGGTGTAACAGGAGGCAAACTTCTAGGATACATTATATCTTCACGAGGGATTGATGTTGATCCGGCCAAAATACGGGTTGTTCTCAAATGATCCCACCTTCGGATGAGTCTGAATCAGGTCATTTCTTGGGAAACTTCGGTGCAATCTGAAGGTTCATCCCAGATTTAAGCTTTTCCATTCATCCAATCAACAATCTACTCAAGAAAGATTATAGTGTCGATTGGACTGAAGATTGCAATGAGGCCTTCGAAGTAGTTAAGCACTTCTTGTTGTCACCACCCATGCTAATGCCTCCCAAGCCAGACCACCCTTTGATCCTATACTCACGAGCCACTCATGTCTCATTTGGCACTTTATGCTTGGCTCAAGAAGATGATGATAAATGAGAACATGCGTGATCTATTTCATTAGCCGAACATTGCTTGATTATGAAACACGTTACACACAGGAAGAGAGAGAATGCCTTGCCATAATTTTTGCAACAAAATGTTTGAGACATTACATGTTAAACCAGGAAACAAGGGTCATTGTAAAGATAGACCATTTACGAACATTTCTCACACAAGGATCTTTATCTAAAAAGGTTGGCCATTTCATAACCCTAATGGGAGAATTTGAGTTAACATTCGTAAACCAAAAATCCATTAAAGGACAAATCATTGCAGACTAGTTAGCTGACAATCCACTAGATGGAGGTGAGCTGGTAGATCTAGACTTTCCCGATGAATGTGTATACTTTGTCGAAACCAGACCCCCCATTTCTACATGTCCCTGGTATACTGATATCATCAATTTTATCATGGACCATACATACCCAAAAGTGCCACGTCACAACAAAGAAGGTGGTTACACATTATTACCACTAAATATGTTGTTTTAGACCAAGTGCTCTATCGTAGAGCCTTCGACGGCATGCTTCTAAGATGCGTCGACATAGAAGAATCCAAGAGGATTCTTCATGAATCCCATAGTGGGATATGTGGGGGCCACTTCGGTGGTCACGCCACCACTCACAAAATACATCGGATGGGCTATTTTTGGCCCACTCTCGAACATGATGTAGTGGAATTTGTACGTAAGTGCCACAAATGTCAAGAATTCTCTCACGAGATTCACATGCCAGCACAATCCTATGACCAATAGCGACTCTGTGGCCCTTCTCCACTTGGGGTCTAGACTTAATAGGGAAATTCTCTCCCTCATCAATGATGGCCATAATTTTATAATCACAGCCACAAAATATTTTACCAAATGGGTGGAGGCCATGCCTCTCACCACTATACTAGGTTTGGTGATTGCCAAATTCATTTTGAACCAAATTATCTGTAGGTATGGTGTCCCACAAGTCATTATCTCAGATAATGGCACGTCCTTTAAGAATGATGAGGTTCGTGAGT
The DNA here is from genome assembly GCA_018340775.1 of Taxus wallichiana var. yunnanensis. Classification (NCBI taxonomy): domain Eukaryota; kingdom Viridiplantae; phylum Streptophyta; class Pinopsida; order Cupressales; family Taxaceae; genus Taxus; species Taxus wallichiana. Next base: position 49,825,101 of record CM031239.1, read on the forward strand.
TATGTAGCAAGTTCAAGATAAACCATCACATGACCTCTCTTTACTACCCTCAAGCCAATGGGCAGGCTGAAGTGACAAACAAAATGTTGAAAGCTATTCTCCTCAAAATAGTAAAGGAAAACAAACGAGATTGGCATTTAAAACTATATCCAGCCTTGTGGGCCCACCGAACCTCAATAAGAACACCAACAGGAGCAACTCCTTTCTCACTGGTATTCGGAGCAGAAGCAGTTCTCCCACTTGAGGTTGAAATACCCAGTCTCACATCTCATTACAAGGGATTCTAGATGAAGAAGCTTACAGGGAGGCACACCTCTCTCAACTAGAAAGCCTTGATGAGGCCAGGTTAAATGCAAACAATGGCATAGAGCCTATGTTGACCGGATGTGCCGGTAGTATAACAAAAAAAGTCTATGAGTGAGAAATATATGAAGGAGATCTAGTTCTAAGACTAGACAAGCCGGATCGATAAGAAAACCGGTGAAGGAAGAAAGTTCCGGCCCAAATGGTTGGGCCCATACTGAGTCATGAAGGACTACGGAAATGGTGCGTATCTCTTGTGCACACTAGAAGGTGAGGAATTTGGTGAAACTATCAATTCCTTGCACCTTAAGTGGTTTTACGCATAAAACATCAAAGTCATTGCTAGTACATTATAGCTACCTACATTGCATTAGTCTTTTAGCTGCTTCATTCTGTCCATTTCATAAAAATGATAGTTCAGGAGCTTACTCTTAAAAAAATGTTACAAATTTATGAAGATATTGGCAAAAATATTCATATCACATCTCTTCAAACATCATCAAATATTTTCAAATCTTCTCATCAATTTTGATAGAAAAACATTGATGAAAACCATACCAAGACCTGCATACTTGGCTTTGCTCTTTCTTTCTACTAGGTGAAGTTGTCCTTGCCTACATGGTCTATTCTAGAAGCTTCTTGGTGTCACATCTATCCCTCTTAAAATCTCTTGGAATGAAAGGATATCCCAAAGTCATAGATCAGAAATGTCAAAATCAAATGAAATCAAAAGCACCAAGCAAAAAAAATATTTTATTTTACACACTTCTTTGCCCCATCAACCTTCGGTGATAAGCCCACATCTCTTATTGGTGATGTGAGGTTGGGAAAGGAAAGAAGTGCCCTTACTCACTTATATCTTGCCTTTGGTGATAAACCCATGCTTCTTACTAGTGGCGTGAGGTAGGGTGTGGGGGGTCCAGTCACACAAACTAACAAATCTTGGTATGCTAAAAACACAAGTCAAATTATGTTAAGAGAAAGCAAATATCCAAACATCCAAATTCCAAAGAGATCAAATCCTCAAAACCAGATTTTGTCAACCAGGTTGCCATTTATGAATCTAAGTCTAGATAAACTGAAAAGTAAGTGGCCTTCTAAGCTTGGTAGTAGTTCTGAGTAGGGTGGGTGTGTAGGTCCAAATTTGGTTCTTGTTCTTGGTTTGTCTATCTCTCATCATTCCATTCAATCAAACTCATACAACTTGTGCCCTTCCTAATTCTTGGTGTTGAGCCCTCGCGTCTTACTAGTTGCGTGGATTTGGGATTGGGGCAAGTTCATCTCTTTATCACTATGCATTCATCACATTTTTCCAATATAAGAAGGAATTACAAACATTTCCCAAAGAGTTCAAAAGTTCAGTACTACCATATGTTAGTATCATCTCATATCAACATACGAAAACATATAGAGTAAAACATTCTATTTACTATCATTTGTTGTCCATTGCATACATTCTGGAAACATGAAAAGAAAATATTCTAAAAACATCTAAAAACACATTTAGAAAATGAGTCACAAAATTCAAGATACCAAGAGTCTAGATCCAAAGATATATATATATATATATCAAATCAGTTTAATATCATCATATATCCATGCATGCACTAGGCATGGTCAAAATGCTCAATGAGCCCAGAAAGTACAAAAATACTCATAAAAAACCTAACAAAGGTCACTACAAAAAGAGCCAAGTGGCCTCTCAATCCCTATGGGATCCCTCAGAAAGCACACGATCACGTCTAGGACTCCGGCTACGCTGCGCGCTCTCTGAGTGCACTTGAGGGCTCGCGGTCCCAAATATAGTTGTAGTCTCATTTGAGAGCGGCTCCTCCTCATCAGGTGCTCTGCAGCCCTATACCCGGCTACCTCGGCATGGAGGGAAGTCACCATCTTGGCCACATGCCAGATAGGGGAAAAAACATCGGTATGCCTACTACCCAGTGCTTTGAAGAAGCTCCCTACATCCACGGATAGCTCGGCACAAGTCTTCTCCATGGGGAGCATCAGGGTGTCAGTACATACCCGGTGAATCAAGTCTCGCCACTCATCAGCGGTCTCTGCAAACAAAGGAGAAAACAAATTAGAAAATAATCAAAAGGTGAAACCAAGGATGAACAAAAAGAGAGATAGCAACTAAGGCAATTCTAGCTAAAATAAATATCAAAAGAAGAGTGATAACTCACTCGGATCTCTGGGCCTCCAAGAAGGATCTCTGGGATCCACACCTACCACAGATGCCACCACTGACTGGTGTCCCCCTCCTACATCTGGGCAACATGGCATCCTGCCACGGACTCATCATCCTCTCCACCTAGGTCCTGAGAAAGTAACTCCTCTGAGACTAGAGTCACCCTCTCCATGCTCTGCTCTGCCCTCTCGGCCTGTAGGATCTCCTGAGTGTCATGCCACTCGGGATCACTATCCTCTTCCCCACCCGACTCACTAATCTCCATGTCCTCGGTCTCCTCCTCCATCTCTCCCCCTATGAACTCCTCAGACTCGGAGTCTATATCAATGGGATCATCACTGCTATGGGCAGGACCGGTGGCAATCCAAAGTAAAGGTGCTTGAGGAGCACCGGCTCTCTCTCGAGTGTGTACCACCCTCCTAGGCTAATAGGGATGCCAGGAGTAACAACAGTCCAACCCCGGCCTCTAGGACCTCCCCTAGCCTCCCAAACTGATCTGAACACTGGCACCACTGGGGGAAGCATGTCAATATAAGCAAGGCCAAACTGCTGAGGCACTCGATCAAAGGGGTGTGTCTCTACCTTCCTCATCCTGTCCACAAGTGCCCGTAGTAGTAGAGCGGAAATCAAAGTAAAGGTCTCCTCCCCATGACCCCTGCCATGGCACGATAAGGTGTGGCCTCCATATCCTCGGTAGTCGAGTCGAAGAAAGCTGGTGGGTGGGGTGCTCTAAGCACCATCATCTCTATCCATCTAGCTTGCCCTCACGGCCCCGGGATCCTCCACCTCTACGCCTCTCCCATAAGGGATAATGCGCTCATAGACCCAACTCATAACTAAGGTCGGATGGCTCAGTGACTTGTCCCTATAATCAACCACCTGTATAAGTCGTGATAGGTGGTCCCAAGTATATCGGCTCCCCAGGCATAAATCTGACCATGTGCCTCAATCTGTGTGATGATGGGGGCCCAGCAGTAGAGAAAAGTATCCCCTCCCTTGTCCCGATCAATCTCGAAGCAAGGATGCCCATAATGGCCTGATGGATCAGAGGGATGGGCAAGCCAGGAATAGAATGGACCTTCACCCCCTTCTTCGAACCAGTGGAGACAACTACGTCTCCCATATAGGTGGCCCACTGAGTCACCTGAGCTCTGGATACTGCTGTATCAAATGAAAGTCTCCTCCCAATAATCGGGACTCCCAAAATGTGGTAGACATCCTCTAGGGTGATAGTCCACTCACCCCTAACACCTGGAAATCGGAAGGTGTTCCGATCTGCATCCCAATAAGAAAATAAGTCACATAGTATGTGACTGGCAGGTGTAACATGGGGGACCCATGCGATCCTCAATATACCTGCCCTCTGGAGAGTATCTGCTCGGCTTTGAGAGTGCATCTAACAACTGCTTTTGAAGCCAATCACACTCCCTCTCTCGGCTCCATCTAATGTACTCTTCCTTCTTACTGAAAACACCCAAAAACACGCAAAAAAAGTTAGTGTCAAGATTGCATTGGAAAAATCATTAAAGCAAGTAGGAATACTAAAAATGCAAAAATAAACTCAAAATAGTGTTGTTTTAACACTCTGTGAGAGACCGACCACCTACTGCGGGGGGTGGGTCCATGCCACCACCTTAAAGGTGGCGGTCCCATACCACCACCTGCTCGGGCGGCGGTCTGTCCGCGACTACTGAATGGGTCGCATGCCTAAAAATGCTTTAAAAATGCAAAAATTGACCATTTTAGCTAAAACAAAAGCCTACCCATTAGGCGTCCCCCTAAGAGACACATTTAAAACTAACATTTCTAAAAATAACCCCCACAAAAAGATTTCATCATTTTAACATTTTGGGTGCAAAAATGTTAAATCGAAGAACTAACATTGGATCTCACGGGTCGAGGTTCTGCTCGCGGAGGCATGATCACTATCTCGATACTGAATGTTTTGACTATACTCTCATTGAAAACCATCACCGTGGGTCCCAGAGCTCAAAAACTATCAAATCGACACGCGTAAATGAATAGGAAAATAAGCCCATTATATATATATATATATGTTTTTGACTCATTTTGAATGCCCCTTTCACAGGTTTAGAGCACCGACGGAGGTAAGTTCTTATCCCCACACAAATGGTAAGTCCTCATTTCATACTAATTTAGTATTTATTTTTTGATTTATTTTATCTATCTGCACTTGAGTCCTCTTTCCATTTTGCAGGTAGCGGGAACTCGGATGGTGACATTTTGACACACGGGCGTGTCAGGTATAATTTCTAGCTTCCCATTTTGGGACCGCCATACTCGGACCCACCATTTTACACCTCTTCATGGTTAAAATGCTTCTCTGAGGGCAATATATGTACGTACCCAAAATTGTAGGGTATTGTACCACCAGAATGATGTTACACATGCCCCAATGATGATACAGGTCACCTCGCAAGGTGTTCGGAATCTAGGAAAGCTCACCAAGTGTATGTTAGCATCCCAAGCATCTTTATCTAAGCTTTGTGTACTTTTTATCCTCTGCCTTTCTTTTTCTAAGCTTTTTGACCTTCAGTGATGAAACCACCGCCTTGCCAGGGCGGTCTGTAACCACCACCTGCTCGGGGCGGCGGTGTCCTTCATGCATTTTCTCGGCACATTCTTTTGATCACGACTTGCATAATTTTTCAACATTTACCATCTTTTCTCAACCACCTTAGCTTGTATTAATGTTTTATGTTCCCTGGAATAGTGTTTCTTCATTGTTTAATGGTAAAAGAGTTCTAATAGGAATTACCTTTGGGTGAATGTGAAATCTATAAATAGCCAGCTTGTTTTCAAGCAAATGGCCCCTCAACTTCTCATTTCCATTGTTTAGTCTTTCAATTTCTTGCTTAGAACTCATTTTTTTTTCATGTTTGCATCCATGCTAGTTTTCCTTTGTTGTTAGAAGCCATTCGATCTTCTTGCTTCAGTCTTGTTCATTGTTGTTCATACAAATTAGTTTAGAGCAGAGTAGTGTCATTTGTAGATTGAATCCATTAGAGTTGCAGGTTGTGTTCTTCACAGAAGGTAGATTCTAGAATCTCTCGGTACACTTGTGTTGTATTCCCATAATAAATCCCACTAGGAATTACATATGCCAAGCTCTGTCACTTGCGTTGTCCCTCTCCTACTCGCATTATATTCGGTCTATATCCAAAGCTGCCATTGTTCAAATACCTTTTTTTATTGATGCTAGCATATACACGCTCTTAGATTCACGTGAACATGAAGGAATGAGGAGATCATTCTGAGGGGACAAAATCATACACTACTAGATTCACCACTTTGTTCTACAAATTCCAGGTTTTATCTATCAAAGTTCTAGTTAAAACATATCAAATAGAGTAGTGAAATATTTCATTTCAGTTAAATTTCATTTTGATATTGCCAGGGAAGTTGTGGGGATTGATAGTTTCTCAGAAACTATGATTCATTCCTCACTTTTGAGGTAGGATCGAGAATCTTTCAATTAAGTTAATCAACTATCTAGTTATTTAGGATAAACTCACAACTTTGCACGAGCAAGTAGCTACTGCCAGGGCTACCTTGCTTGTTTTAATTTTGTTATTAGATTAGTTGTCATTTTTTTAAATATATTAGATTAGTTGCTCTTTCATTCTATTAAAAATTCTATCAAAAATACAAAAATAGGAATATATATATATATGTAGATATATCTTGCATAATTAGTTTATTTCATTTTATTTAGGTTTATATTGATCTTGTATGACAATCACGGGACCTAGGGAGCCCAGGGAATACATTTTTGAGCCAATCGTGCCTCAACCCAATCTTGTTGTAGCATTAACTGACATAGACCAAAATCTCAGAATTCAGGTCTTCGAACAACAATAGACCTACAAGAAATCAGCACACAGCTAAGAGGATTAAACATAGAAGATGACAAAGCACACACGTTCTGGTCAAATCAGCCAAATTATAGACTACCTTGATAGATATCCATATGACTGTAGAAGGACCTGAAAGAGAGAAAACATTCGGTTGTGATCCACTAGTCCCACAGCCAGATGCAGGAGACCTCCTCGTTGATATAGACACTAGCTTACGTATCCAAGTTGCCAGAACACCTGTTAGGTACTCTGAGAAAATCATGCAACTTCTAGTTCTAAACGTAGAGGCCGAAAAGGCATACGATTACTGGATACTCGGAATCAGGGGTTGACTCTTCATATGACCATAGGAGGTCCACAACAACCATGAACTTATGGTTGTGATCCACAGGTCCCACAACCCAACGGGCCTACAAATCAATCAAATATTGACACCATGACTTGCGAACAACTTTTTAGTGTTTAGGTCCTCTCCACTTCCACCATAGACATTATCACACAACTATCATTATTAAACGTAGCAGCTAAATCAAGCTAAAGATTTACTGACTAGACCAGAATCATCCATAAAACACCAAAAGATCCACTACACATTTAGCCATTCCATTTTCATGACCTTGTCAGGAGATATATATGAAGCACCCATAGGTCATCTTCCACGTATCCCATAACCCATAGATCGGATCACGGTAGAGCTTGATATTGATTGGAGCCTTGAGCAAGCTATCCTCACCGATGATCTATCACACCGATTCGGAGTTAGGAGGGCCTTCTTTGCCTTAGATTCACAGATCCCATTATTGCGTGTTGAAGACATAAGATTACCTAACTAGTTTATCTACACCCCACGTGTATTCCATCCCCACCATTTGTCTCGGCACAATAGGTTTATTCATTTTGGTCCAATCTCTGATACCAAGGCCACCAAGTTTTTTGGGGGTACAGACCTTATCCCAGGTGATTAGAGGAATTTTGTCTTTTGATTCGGTTCCACTCCATAGAAATATTTTTGTATGCTCTCCAGCTTGCAGGAAACTTCGAGAGGGTAATCTGTAGATAGACATCGTATAAACCAGTAAATTCTGAATAGAGCATTTGAGAAGAACAACTTTTCCATCTTGAGATAGCGACCCTTTCCACCCTTCCAGTTTCTTTAGAAATCTATCAATTAGAAAATTCCAATCAGCATTCTTTGGTTTATCCACCCCAATAAGCATACCAAGATACCAAGTTGGGAGATTTTTAGAAGGAAAACCAAGAATACCGATTGAAACCTCACTCTAACACCAAAGCTAAAGTTAATGAACATTGAGGAAATCATGAGATATTGAAGTTTTTAATTTATAAACAACCCAAATATGGATAAAGAACTTAAGGAATGTTAGATTTAGGATTTTTCAAGGTTGTTGTAAATTAAATTTTAATTCTAAGTTAATTAAGGGAAATCTCCTCCTTGAGGTGTGTACATCATGATGAAGTGGCTATAATGGATGTTGGCACATGCCAACTATAGAACTATACCTTTGTGAAGACTTGGGTCTTCATGAGGATCTGATGTTGCGGTTGACATGTTGCAACACCCTTTAGAGTTAGTTTATCTAGATCTACTCAAATCTGGACTTGAACTTAGTTTCCCTCTAGGTCAGGATTAGCAATATGATTTAGCATAGGAAGTAACGTACTATGACTTAGGGTAACTAGGCACATTCATTCGACTTAGGTTAAATGAGTATGCCCATATACCTAAGTCATCGTGAGTGGCTCCTATACCAAATTATGTCACTAATCTGGGTTAGGGTCAAACCTTGGACAAGTAGGTGACATAAGTCAAGTAAAGACCATTCTAGATAATAGATGAGTGAGGTGAAAGAAATATTCCAATTAGACGAGTATGTCGTCTAGGAATAGTAACATGAATAGTATGTTGGAAATCTTTGGCTAAAGTATCGCAAGTTGTTGGTTGCATTGTCCTATGTCACCTAGTTTAAGGAACATGATTTCAGATGAATATTGGTAACAAATATTCAGCTAGGTTATTTTAAATAGATCACTCAAGTACCTAGAATAGGGTAATAAAACAAATTTTACATAGTATACTTAAAGTATTCAATACTTAAAGACAAACATGAGAGATCGGTTAGAAACCAAGTCATGAAATGAGAGATCGATAGTTTACCGAGTCATTTACAATTGTATATGGTTATCTGTTATGAGATTGATTGGCATGGAATGTGTGTTCTAAATTATGTTTTATTTAGAACAAAGAACATTGTGTAAAAAAAATTCCCTTGTTTCTAAATTCTTAAAATGGGAATGTTACATCTTGGTATCAGAGCTAAAGGTTGTAGCTCTTGGACCTATTGTGTCCATAATATGATAAAACTTAAATTTCTTGTTAACAAAAATGGTTAGAACAAGAGGAAATGTTGCAAATAATCCACCACCTAGTGAAGAAGCAAAGAACTACCCAAAAACTCGATGAGATCCTTGCTGCCCTATTGGACACAAGAGATCATTTGGTTGTACTTGAACAACAAGTAATGGGAAATGAGGAGGAAGAAGATGTTGGTAATAATAATCAACCACCTCCTGAGGACAATGCCAATTTAGGTGTTGATAATAACAATGTGAACATACCTGATCAATTGGAAAACAAAAAGGCTAGGCTGGTAGCAGAACTCACTAATGATATAAAAATAATAAGTCCACCTAAGTTTGATGGTACGAAATTAGGAGATGGAGCTAAGAATTGGCTCAGGGAAATAGAGAAGTAATTTGTAATAAGGAACTTCTCAGAATAAATAAAGGCAATATGGGGAGCATATCATCGTTCCCATGAAGCATCTTCATGGTGGGACAACCATAAGGCTGAGCTGAATATTGATGAAACTAATATTACTTGGGATCAATTTAAAAGTTATTTTAGGAAATGATGGCTTCCACAACTTTATTATGATCAGAAAATGACTGAATTTCATAACTTAGCCCAAGGAAAGTTAAGTGTAATTGAGTACTAGGAGCGGTTTACTAAACTTATCAAGTATGTACCTCATTATCAAACTGACAAGAAGTTTAGGATACTTAAATTCATCATGGTATTGAATCCCATTATAAAGGGAGAAGTGGATGTTCCCAACCCAACCACTATGGAAGGAGTTGTTGAAAAATCCATAAGGTAGGAACAGAAATTAAAGGCAATTTCTACTCACAAGGAAGAAGTAAGAAAGAAATTTCCAAACTCCTCTTCATCATCTCTTGCACCTAAGAAAGGACCATGGAAGAATTTTGGTATGAAAAGTAAGTTTTCAACTGATAATAATAAGAAAACAACAACAAATAAGTCTTTGGAAATGCATGAAACAACTTTTTCAAGAATAATAATAATAATGGACATAAGTCCTATGGAGGTCAAAATGATAACTTTAAGGCTAGAAATAAATTTGAGCCTAAAAAGGGACATGTAGGAGGCTATTATAATTGTGGAAAAGATCATTACGCAAACCAATGTCCTTTGAAAAAGGATGCTCGTAATCAACAACACAAGATATACATTGCAGTAGCTAACAAACAAGCTGAAAAGTAAGTCACACCCATAGAAGTTCCGAGTAAGTTATTTGACATACCTATAACTATTATTTTTGATACAGAGCTATAGAATGTTTTATTTCTATTAAATTTGCATCGAAACTAAAAATAAAATCTAGACAAATGGATAAAACATGGACTTTACATTATGGAAACAATGTTGATCATACAATTAGTATGCATCTTTTTGGGGCAATCCTTGACTTACCTAGTTTTTCCACTTCAAGTTGATCTTTATGTTGCTCCTTTGAGGTCTTATGATGTAATCATAGGTGTTAATTGGTTAGCTGAACATAAAGCAAAAGTGGATTGTTTTGAAAAACATATTAGTTGTTTAGATGACTTGTAGAAAATAGCAGAGATTCAGGGTGTGAAACGTGAAATTTCAGTTAGGAAACTATCAGCTATGCAACTTAAAAAGGCCAAAAATAAAGGTTGTACCTTATATGCAGTAAAAATTTTAGAATCTACTGAGGAAAACAATGATTTCATGGAATGATATCCACTATTACTGAAACTACAGTGATGTTTTTTGAAAGAGTTACCAGGTCTTCCACCCAAAAGAGAATTTGATTTCACAATTGAAATCAATCCTGGAACCGAGCACATTTCTAAGGAACCATACCAAATGACTACTATTGGATTGGTAAAGATTAAGGCACGCATTGATTAGACCGAGTGTTTCACCTTGGGAGCACCGGTAATCTTTGTGAAAAAGAAAGATGGGACATTTAGATTACGTATTGATTACGAGAATGTTAAAAAAATAAACAATTAAGAACATATATCCACTCCCTAGAATTGATTATCTATTTGATTAGATGCATGGAGCATCGGTATATTCAAAGATAGATCTTTGATCTGGATATCATCAATTATGGATTAAGGATAAGGACATTCATAAAACATCTTTTAGAACAAGGTATGGACATTATGAGTTCACCATTTTACCCTTTGGATTAACAAATGCACCTGTAGATTTTATGAATTTAATGAACAATATTTTTCAGGAATACTTAGAAAAATTTGTGCTTGTATTCTTCGATGAAATTCTCATATATTCTTAAAGTATTGAGGAACACCATGAGCATTTGAAGATAGTTTTGAAAATTTTGAGAAAGAGACGGTTATATGGTAAGCTATCTAAATGTTATTTCTATGATACAAAAGTGCACTATTTGGGTCATGTTATAAGTAAGAATGGAATTACTATAGATCCTTCTAAAATTGTAGCTATAACTAAGTGGCCTGCACCGAAGAATGTACATGAAGTTAGAAGCTTCATGGGTCTTGTTGGTTACTATAGGAAATTTGTACAAGAATTTTCCAAAGTTGTTGCACTAATAACTTCATTGCGAAAAAAGGATAAGCAATTTTTTTGGAACGAGAAATGTGAATCTGCATTTAAAACTTTGAAGGATCAGTTAACTTCAACACCTATTTTAGTAGTACCTAACCCTAATGAAGACTTTAATATTGTAACAGATGCATCTGAGGAAGGTCTTGGAGGTATTTTGATACAAAATGATCATGTCATAGCTTATGAAAGTAGAAAACTTAAGTTACATGAGTTAAATTATGCTTTACATGATCTAGAGCTTGTTTCCATTGTTCATGCACTTCAATTTTAGAGGCCTTATATGCTTGGTAAACCTTTTGAATTAAAAATTTATCATCTTGGGTTGAAGTATATTTTCACTCAGCCAAATCTAAATGTAAGACAACGAAGATGGTTAAAGTTTTTGTCTCAATATAATTTTGACGTAAGTTACATTAAAGGTAAGGAAAATAGGGTAGTTGATGTTCTAAGTCGTAGGAAGCACATTTCTACTCTTATAACATTAAGAACTCAATATAAGGATGAAGTAAAAAGTGCTATGGAATCTAATTCTTATTTTTAGCAAGTAAAAACAACACTTGTTGCAGAACCAAATGATGTGAGATATAAAGGTTTTCACTTTGATAACGAAGGAATCTTACGATTTGAAAACAGTATACATACCTTCGCTAAATGATTTAAGAAAGAAATTGTTAGTAGAATTTCACAATTTACCTTTTCTGGACACCCTAGTATTACAAAGATGCTTTCTAATATAAAATAGCAATATTTACGGAAAGGGATGAAAAAGGGCGTTATTGATTTTGTGACATATTTCCTAGAATGTCAACATGTTAAAGTTGAACATATGCATACAATCGATTTATTGTATCCTCATAGCATACCACAGTACATATGGCAAGTAATAAGAATGTATTTTATACAAGGGTTGCCTATGTCAAGAAATAAATATGATGTTATTTTGGTTGTGGTGGATAAACTAACAAAAGTGGCACATTTTGTGTTGGTAATCTTAAAGATGATTCACTTGTTTTAGCAAAAAGGTTTGTACATGAGATTTTTAGATTACATGGAGTACCTGAATTAATCATATCTGATAGAGATCCTAGAATGACTTCAATATTTTGGCAAACACTTAATGTAACTCTAGGAACTAAGCTAAATTTTAGTTCTACATATCATCCGGAAATGGATGGACAAACTGAAAGAGTTAATCAAGTTTTAGAGGATATGTTACAAATGTATTGCATGGATCAGTAGTATGAATGGAAAGAGTACCTTCCATTAGTTGAGTTTGTATATAATAACACATAGCATGCCTCTCTTAAGATGGAATCTTTCAAGCATTATACGGAAGAAAATGCGTAACCTCTGTTAGTTGGGACAACATTGAGGATAGAGAGGTAATTGGACTGAAATCCTTACAGAAATGGAATAACAAGTTAAAATGATTCGTGAATGCTTGAAGGAAGTAGCAGATAGATAAAAGAGTTACGCTGACTTGAAGCAAGTTGATAGGAAATTTGAACTTGGTGAGAAGGTCTTTCTTTGGGTTAAACCAAAAAGAGTCCTATAACGTTTAGCAAGACTGCCAAGTTATTACCTCGTTATGTGGGACCTTTTGAAATAGTTGAAGTAATAAAACATGTAGCTTATCATTTAGCATTACCTCCTAATTTTTCATGAATGCATGATGTTTTCCATATTTATTTTCTTAAGAAATACATTTCAGATTTATCACATGTTTTAAATTAGAAATCCTGTGCAGGTACAAGACCCAGGAATAATCATTGTTAAACCCTTGCAAGTGTTGGAAACTCACTAGTTGCACTTAAGAAATCATGAAATAAGTGAATGTAAGGTCCAATGGGACCAGTTTAATGAAGAAAGTGCAACCTGGGAAAAAATGGAAGATATGAAAACAACTTTTCTATACTTATTTGAACAGAAATGATTCTGTTGACTGAAAAAAATTGTGATTTAATTCTTTTATGATAATAAACCTACTAGTTTTGGGTAGATATTTCATTGTTTAAAATAAACATCTAAGTAAATGCTGATTTTTTTGGAATTTTAAAATTCTGTTATGTTTTGAACATATGAAAAGAAAGTTAATAAAATTATTGTCCTTGATGTAAATTGTTTTAAGGAGATAATCATCGACAATGATGATTCTTTTAGGAGGGAAGCATGTAACATCTTTGAAAAACTGTTATCTTTCCTCTTTTGCATTGCAAGTGTTGACATGTGATTTTTCTGGATAAGGAGTGTTCCTTTGATTTTTGGAAATCATGCTTGCCATGAATCAAATGATATTGCTTGTAAAGAATCCATTTTTGCTTCTGATAGATAAGTTGTAATCTGGTAATGAAGTTTACAAACTTATCTCTTTTTATTAACAAATCCTTGGATCAATTCCATTGATCCAAGGTATGTTTTAAATCTTCTTACCTGATCTAAATGGTAAACTGACATTTAGAGGTTAGAGGACATAATGGACTGAACTCTTGTATGTTTACAAATTCTTTTATCTTCTTGAAAGATCATTCCTACATTCTGTTGTATCTTATGTGCTTAGATATTTTTTATTGATCTCTTCAAGACACTTAACAATGTTAAGTGGAACGAGACTGCTTTCAGGACTATTGAGGAAAAATCTAAGTCCTAGACCTATTAGATCAATCCTAATAGGATTTTAAACTAAGGTAAAGGTACCTATTTTCTATCTATGTCTACTTTATTTGGGATAACATCCTATCTTAAGTTATTTGTTCTAAGTTAGGATGTGGGGGAATAACCTAAGGTGATGCTAGGTCTATTTCTAACCTTATACCTAATACTAAATTGTTGTGAAGTATGACGTATCCTAGGATGACAATTTACCTCTTGTAATGTTGAAAACCTATGGTAAATACTTTTAAACTATCCTATGGTCATATTCTAAGCTAATGGTATTTATCCTAAACTAATGAAGTATTAGAAAGGGACCTAAGGGTCGTATGGAAAAGTGGAATCTTGGCGATGGTTCCTAAGTTATTAATTTGATTTGATTTTTGAAATAAATGGATAACGTACTGCCAGTTTAGGCAAAGGCATGTAAATTAGAGGATGTCTACGTGGATTCATCACTAAATTTAGTAATGCATGTAGAATTTTAATTAGGATTCACCAATTTTGGATGGCGGTGGCATGGAGAGATAGGCGGGAGTTTGGGAATTAATGGCATTTATGAACCTCATTTTTGGAAAGAAAACTACCTTGGAAACCATGTGGGTGGATTTTTTGGAGGTTGTTTGGTCATTCATGCTCTCCAATTTTTACTCTGCATGGAGCTATCTGGTTCTTCGAACCAATAGTTCTACTTTCAATTTGTGGCTATTTTTGATTCCCTTTGTCTATTTTTTATTCAAGGAAAGTATTTGAGACAATTGAGAAAGAGGTATTTTATCGTTGTGGATCTCATTTGGAGAAGAAGAAGTTTTGGAGGTTTGGCTGGAAATCTTCTTGAACCGACAGATAAGCACTACTACGGGCATGATAGGCTCTACCCATTAAGATTTCTTTCTTTTCTCTAAATTTCTCATTAAAATAAATCTAATCTTGTAAAAATGAGTAGCTATTTGTGATGGATATTGGGATTCTTGCTTGAATAATTTTCCTATATTTTTTTTATTGGTGAATCTTGTTTTAAAATATTGTTAATGGGTAAATCATGTTTTGACTATACTGTGTAAATCTTCTTTGTTCAAACTGGATGCCTTTGATTGTCTTCTTTGAAGGTAAAAGAATACCCTTACATGTCGTATCTTGTTTTGTTGAAAGTTAAATACTCCCCTCTTTGAACTATATTAGTATACTATGATTTCAAGTTTGAACTCGAACTGGTTTTTAATACGGTTAATGGGTGAATGAGGAATTATGGATTTTTCTTTATTCTTTTACTCAACTTGTATAAAACCATAAAGGAGTAACTTGTTCTTGTTCTGAACTATATAAACCTCCACTTCTTCAAACCTTGTACTTAATGAAGATGATTAGGTAATGGTGTTTGGGCTTACTGTTTACGGTTTGAGCTCGAGAGGAAACAAGAAGGAAAGTTTGACGTAAACCCTGTCATTTGGTAATGGTTTTCTCTCTCTCTTCTGAAACTCTATGAAATAATTTATGGGTTGTTGGGTTTTGGAATGTTATTGTGGAAAAAACATTAGATGAAGTCTTCTCTTCTGATCACTTTTGTTTTTAACCTTCCTATGAGATTTTGGAAGTTGAGTTGTTGGTATATATTTGAAGTTATGTTGTTTGAAAATACTTTGGAAGTCAGCTTTCTTCGGTTGATGTTTTGACCATCTTTCTTAGCTCTATTCAAATTTCTTAAGGTCAATCTTTTTATCCTTGTCACTTTTAGGAACTAGGTTAGTTGATGTAAACCTACTCACTTCTAAGTGGGAAATTACTTGGTAAATTGTTAGTATAAAATGTTACGATCGACTATGGTAGCTTCATAGAGATTCATTGAATGGATAATCGACTCTTGGATTGTTAGTTTTGATAAATTTCCATTATATGTTTGTTTCACACGTCCATCTTGAAATTAATTAAGCATCTTGATAACCGTTGTTGTTTCTCAAAAGATGAATCACTTTGTAGGCTGACTTGAATGATACAATTATATATGTATTCGATTTTGTATCTTTTGTACATGATTTCTATCTCTTGAAAGAATTGTGGGTATTGTGAATGGTTTGTACTAGTCCTTTTACTACCTGTATACTTTAAAAATATATTGAAATTCCTTCTAATGCATAAATCCTTCCTCTGTCACTCTCGGAGGTAAGTTTCTCCATTATCCTTTTTGGAAACTGTAGGAGTAGGTGTTGATTCTCCTTTTACGAGATGAATAAGAGAATGCGATTTAACTAAAAGGTAAAGGAAGTTTGAGATGGTTTATTTCCATTGTTCTTCCTTCCTTTATATAACCTTGTAGTAGGTTCTAATTACTTGCATGCATTACTTTTATTAAAGTAAATGGACGTAGTAGTTATTACTACTTACTTCTCTAATTATCTTATATTTAAGAAATTAAATATTGTTATAGTTTATTGAAGTGATACACTTTATTCTTGAGTGAATACTTGTCTAATGTTAACATGAGGCCTATCTCGTGAACCTAGGAAATGTGTCGGACCTAGAATTAGGATGCCACATCTGAAATGTGATTCTCTTATTGTATAAGATATTAGATGAATCATCCTAAAATCTTTTACGATGTTGTAACAAACTTGGACATGTCTTTTCATGAAACTTGGTAAGTAGTAAAATAGAAGGTCTTTACTTCAAATTAATTCTCTTTGTTTATGTAATGAAGTTAACTCTAAATTTCAAATTTATGTAGAATTATGAAAGAATTAATTGGTAGGAACTTTTATTTGACATAGATAAGTAGTTGTATGGGATATTACTTATCGATATGATGTTGTTGTTTGTTGATTATGCTAAGATCCTTTTCTTATAATTTAATTCAGATTGAGTAATTATGCTTCTTTTATAATTGTTATTACTTATGAAGGTTTTCCTGCTTACTCTTGTTGTTTCATAAAAGCAGAGTTGTTTTAATGAAATAGTTATTTGAAGGCACTTCATTTTAATGCTTAGTGCTTATCATGCTCAGTTCAATGAACTGACCCGTGCTAGCAATTTTTGCAGATGGACTTTGTAAGTGATAAAGGAAGGCAATAACTTGTATGATGTATTGGTTGATTTAATGCTGGCTCTTTTATAGAAGAACTCGATTCATTCTTGAGTTGTATTGAAAAAGAAAAGTTGTATTCTTTGATGATCTTTATGCTATTTGACATGCAGTATGTCTAAAGTGCATAGTCTTGTAAATTGTGTATTTCTATCATGATGAATTGAAAAGTTTGAAGATTTACTACAAATTTTCATATAATTTCTCTTGTACCTTTTATGAAGGAAATTGGAATACTATCTTGTTGATATTTTTCATATCTGTTTGGATCCTTACTTTTTTGTCATTTAATGAAATGAATGAATGGGAAATAGTGCAATTTCCCTTATTGGAATGCAACTTGATAAGTTGTAGGTATTGATGTTCTTTTCCTAAACTAGTATGGTTTATTAAGGGATGTTAAATGAGCATGCATTTAAAAGTTATAAGGAGTGTGAAAGGAAAGAGGGTATATGAACCCTAACACTTAAACGTAAAGAGGAAGATTATTCTCCTCTCAAATATATGTAAGACAAATGAATGGTGTTTGTGTCCATAATCATTTAGAATTCATTCCTATGAAGTCTATTTTAATAGAACATGTTTTGGTTCATACACCTCTTTCGAACGATTGAATTATATTAAGCAAACCTTATGATGTATGTTGTTCTATTTTCTAATAACTGCTTGATAAGCTAAAGTTAATGAACACTAAGGAAATCATGAGATATTGAAGTTATTTAATTTATAAACAACCCAAATATGGATAAAGAACTTAAGGAATGTTGGATTTAGGGTTTTGCAAGGTTTCTCTAAATTGAATCTTAATTCTAAGTTAATTAAGGGAAATGACCTCCTTAAGGTGTGTACATCATGATGAAGTGGTTATGACAGATGTTGGCACACACCAATTGTAGAGCTGTACCTTTGTGAAGACTTGGGTCTTTATGAGGATACAATGTTACAGTTGACATGTTGCAACACCCTTTAGCGTTGGTTCATCTAAATCTACTCAAATCTGGACTTGAAATTAGTTTCCCTCTTAGTCGGGATTATCCATATGATTTAGCATAGGAAGTAACACACTATGACTTAGGGTGACCAGGCACATTCATTCAAATTAGGTCGAATGAGTATGCCCATATACCCTAAGTCATCGTGAGTGGCTCCCTATACCAAATTATGTTACTAATCTGGGCTAGGGTCAAACCTTGGACAAGTGGACCGACGAAATCAGTAAAGACCATTCTAGATGATAGATGAGTGAGGTGAAGGACATATTCCAATTATACAAGTATGTCATCTAGGAATAGTAACATGAACAGTATGTTGGAAATATTTGGCCAAAGTATCATAAGCTTTGGGTTGCATTGCCTTATGTCGCCTAGTTTAAGGAACGTGATTTCGGATGAATATTCGTAACAAATATTCAGATAGGTTATTTTAAATAGATCACTCAATACCTAGAATAGGGTAAAAAAACCAAGTATACATAGTATACTTAAAGTATTCAATACTTAAAGACAAACATGAGAGATTGATAGTTTACCGAGTCATTTACAAATGCATATGGTTATCTTTTATGAGATTTACTAGCATGGAATGTGTGTTCTAAATTATGTTTCATTTAAAATAGAGAACATTGCATAAAAAAATTCCCTTGTTTCTAAAGTCTTAAAATGGGAATGTTACATTTTTATGCTTCTTCTTTCAAGGGTATTGATAAAGAAGACAGATCTTTTCCCATAGTTGATCAATTGATCTGATGCCTCCTCATAATCCTTCATTAACTATTTGAATTCTCTAGCTTCGGGATAGATGCCTCACCAATCAACATAGTGTCATCAACAAAATGCTGATGAGAAACCCTCTAACAGTTGATAACTAGTGAAATACCACTGATTCTACCCTCCACAGTAGCCTTATTAAGAGATCTGCTGAGGGTCTCAACCATAATAATGAAAAGAAAAGGTGAGATAGGATCACCTTGTCTTAAACCACGCGTGTTGTTAAAAAACCCACAAGGGGTCCCATTAACTAGGACCGAGAACTTGGCTATGGAAATACATGAGAGAATCAACTCCTTAAAGTCCTCTCCAAAGCCGAACCTCAAAAGAAAAGACCAAGAGACTCTGTCATAGGATTTTTCCATATCAAGCTTAATAAACATGGCTTCCTTCTTATTTTATTTCACCAAGTGGAGGGTCTCCTAGATGGTGACAATGCCATCTTGGATCTGTCTTCCCATAACAAAGCCTCCCTACTGATCAGATATAATCGTAGGTAACACAAGTTGAATTCTTAGAGCCAAAATTTTTTAGCACATTTTGTAAACACAGTTGCAAAGACTTATGGGTCTGAAATTTTTAAACTCAAGGATCATGATTCTTAGGGACCAAAGCCAAGAAAGGTGTTATTTAACTCCTAAAGCATCCTTTTATTCTTAAAAAATTCCTGAATAGCATTGCATATATCATCTCTCACAATCTCCTAGAAATTTTGGAAGAAGAAAGTAGGGAAACCATCAGGTCCCGGGGCTTTATCAGGGTTTAAGGATTTTATCATGAATTCAATTTCTTCCACATAAGGGATTTTAGTGAGCATGAAGTTTTCTTCTTCATTAATCAGATGGGGAATAATGTCTAGAAACTACTCTTCCTTAGTGTTGTTAGAATCTCTAGAGGATGTCAGAAGCTTGCTGAAGAAAGAACATGCCTCTTGTTGAATTTCCTTAGGGTCATTGAGCATAACTCCCTCTTCATTTTTTATGCATATAATTATATTTGAGCTCCTTCTTTTGAGAGTGGAGATATGAAATAACTTTGTGTTCTTGTCACCATCTTTGAGCCATGAAACTCTAGATTTCTATTTCCAAAAATTTCCTCCTTCAAGGATGTTATGATACTCAGCAAGTAAATCCTTCTCATTATTTTGGATGAGCATAGTATTTCCCTCCCCAGGTGATTCCAGATCTCCCTGGAGGAGTGAAATCTCATTAGCCAAAGTTTTTTTTTCGAAAATGTTACCAAAACTCCTTTTATTCCATTCTTTCAGATTTTTTTAACATGAGAAAGCTTTTTAACAATTCTAAATAAATTTATACCTTTTATTTTTACATTCCACCATCCCTTAACTAAATCAATAATATCCTCATCTTGCAGCCACATCTTTTCAAATCTGAAAGGGATTCTCCTCCTATCCTTAGCCTTGATCTAGAAGAGGATAGGATTGTGATCAGATCCTATGCATGGAAGGGAAAACAACCCAGCTTCTTTGTTCAACCATCCCCAAGAGATCAAAGCTCTATCTAGTTTTACCTGAATCGTCACCCTTTCTTCTGATTAGACCAAGTAAATCTACTTCCTCTAAGCTCAACATCCATAAGATTATTGAGGGAAATAAAATCTTGAAGGTCTTCCATGCTTTCAGTGAGATCAATATTTCCCCCCTTCTTTTCTCCAGGACACAAAGGGGTGTTAAAATCCCCCAAAATCACCCATTCCATCCCTTTGATCATGTTCTAGAAATTTGGAGAGATCAGCCCGAGTTTTTCCTTTCACTTTTACTATTTGGGGCATAAATATTTGATAAGATCCAGAACTCCTTGGATTTCTTATCCTGAAAAAGAAAATCCATATGGTTATTTCTATTAAGAAGCTTTGTACCTTTGATTTTTTCTTCATTCCAAATAACTACCATACCCCCAGCGGTGCCTGTCGAACTAACAGCAAAACTCTAAAATTTATTGCAATACCTTCCACAAGTCTCTAAAAAAGGGCCTCCACCATCTTAGTTTCCTGCAGAGCCAGAATGTCAAAATTGTGAGTCGTCTCCAAATATTTTATCAATCTCCACTTGATAGGGTTGTTCAACCCCCTAATATTCCAAGATATTATATTCATTTAGTCACTTGGTTCTTTGATCTTCTAAAGCTTCTTAGATCCAGTTTCGATTGGGTTCCATCATCTATTTCCTTTTGACTTTGTTTCTTCCTCGCCACCTATTTGGAAGGTCTCCCAGATCCAAATTTTTTTGGGGTCTCTTTGGAATTTTCCCCTTTGAGAGGAGTAGACAAAGAAGTATCAATTACTACTTGGTTAAATTCCCCTTCCTAGACTTGATAAACTCATAGGCCTCTACAGTTTGAGTAGAAACCGCTTCCTTAATAATGTCATGGATGTTGTTAAAAACTAGCTGATTTTCAGTTCCAAGGGTCATAACATCCTTTTCCTTAACCTGAATATTTTCAAAGGGATTTGAAATCATTTCAAAAGACTCATTGAAGCTGTTATCACCCTAGATCTTTTGAATGAAAATTTTCCTTGGCTACTTCCTTAAGTAGATTATCCAAAAAAATTGTGGAAAGAGCCTTTTCAGCTTGAACATGGATCATAGCCTTCTAGAACCATGGTTCCAAATGGGCATTCTATTGGGACTTCTTATGCCTTACTTCTATAAAACCTTCTTCATCCATAAAGACAGACTTCAAGACATTTTTCTCTCTAGATTCATTTCCATTATTTTTCATTATTTGGATGCCCTTATTAGTATTTACCTTCTTTGGAGAGACTAGAGGGGCACTTCCTTTTCCTTTTTCCATTTCCTTTGGATGATTTTCCCAGTAGATCTTAGAGACAATCAGCTTACATTGATGCTTTGCATGCCCCCATCCCTGACATTTCTCACATCTTAGAGGGCAGTTTTCAAAATCTATTTTCTATTCCCAACTACCTAGTTTTGATCGCAAGGAGATGGATTTAGGAAGGGAAGATCCCATCAGAGAATAGATATAAAATCTCATGCAAACCACTCTAGATTTAGTAAGTGTCGCATTATCGATAACTACAAAATTTCCAAGGGTGTTAGCAACTCCTTTTATAATATCCACATCCCATAGTTCTAGTGGTAGACCTGGGAGTCTCACCCAAATAGGGAACTGATTAATATTCTCTCTATTAGGGTTGAATTTGGGGGTCCATTTCCTTAGGAAGAGGCCAAGTTTCCCTAGGAACCATGGGCCATCATTGAGGATCCTTTGAGGATCTTCAGAGTTGTTGAAACTAAACAAGAAAAATCCATTTGGGAGGGTTGTGACATCCATATGCCCCTTAGGTTTCCATTTTGCAACAGACCAAGACCTAATGGAGTCAATATTTGGTCTACCCCCCACCAGTTTTCCTATCAAGGAATTCTCCATTTTACTCAGATTCTAGTCTATAATGATATCTGGGATATCTAAGAATTTTCCTGAAGCATCCTGTTTAAGCTGAGGAATGATTCTAGGACTTTTCTCTTTCTCCAAGTTCAAAATATTCACATAAGTTTTGGGGGACCTAGTCACCACGTGATTCCCATCCACCGAAAGGGTTTCACACATACCTATTTCCCTTGAAGACTAGTCCATAGCATCTGTAAGATCTCCAGGAGGAATCTGTCTATTGTTAGTCTCTCATCCATCGTTGTTTAGCCCTTCTTCCTCCTCCTCATCCTGCTCATCCTTCCCACCCACCTGATCACCCTTCCCACCCACTTGAACACCCTTCTCACCCATCTCATCGCCCTTCCCACTCCTCCTCATCGATAAATTTAACTTTTAGTGAGTTGCAGTCTAAGGAAAAAGTGTATCAGATGAGCACCAAAAGTTCCACAAATAGAAACAAAAATCAAATGGAAAAATTGAGAGAGGTTTTTGTTCATGGAAATATTTTTAACAAAAACCTCATTCATATTTTCTATAAGTTTTATCAATAAATATAAATCTAACTTTTAGTGAGCTGCAGTCCAAGGAAAAAGTGTATCAGATGAGCACCAAAAGTTCCACAATCAGAAACAGAAAAGTCAAATGGAAAATCCGGAGAGGTATTTGGTCAAAGTAATTTTTTGAGGAAAAACATCCTTCCAATAAAGTAGGAGAATAAAATCATTGTGATTCTTGTTACCAAAAATCAAGGAGAAGATTTGGGAGCAAATCTTCCTAAAATAGTGAGATAAGACTTTGACTCCAATAATATATCTCTCTCCATATTTTGTGGAGATGAAGATCTTAGTTGTTAGGATTGGAATAAAGATAAGATAAGATTGTATTCCCCAAAATAAGGAGTTGGTTGGATGCATGAATTATAAATGCAACCTTCCACACTCTTATATGTAATTTTTGGCTACCAAGAAATGAATATATCCATTCTTTCTCACCAATCTTCTGAGTGAAATTATTTTGCAGGTTTTGAATTAAAGTTGAAAGTATGAATTAAGTCCTCTTCTAAGGAATGAGTTGGCCACTCATTCCAAGGAAGATGGATCAATGTTTTATGTTCATTTATTTATTCTGTAGTTTTCTTTTTGTTGTGAATTTCTGATTTTATGTTATGTAATCCTTCTTTCCGTACAATTTCTTTTGTGAACCTGTAGGTGTCTTATTTATTTTTCATTTTTTTATTCAGCAATTTCATTTATGCAAGTGTGATTTCTTTCATGCAATATTTATTTCTATAAGTGTGCCTTTCCATTTCCACATGTGTGATTTATTTTAAGCAAGTTTGGATTGTGTTTAAAGGAGTTGTTTTCCAAAGATATTTTTTCTCTTATTGCATACAACCATTGGACACCAGCCTTGGATTGACATTATTAATGAAGAGGATTGATGACCCTCATCAAAAACCGCTTGTAAGGGAGGGATTCTCATCTGGGTATTCCCAAAAAAACTTATTCGTCCCATAAAGCACTCCATTCTCTGAAAATAAAATGGTGAGGAGGACATTACCAAACATGATCTTCTCTCTGTCATGCATGGCATTTATAATCTCCTCTATAATAAAATATAAGAGGTTATAGATGGTCCCCTATGCTATCTTGTGGCATAAAATCAACCAAGCCTTGTTGATCTATGTCCATCTCTCATACCCATTCAACTTTGAGACCAAGCGCACGGCCATCCTCATCACAGGGTTGGTAATTGCAAAAATTTTGAAGTAGTGTTAACCCTTCTTGTATTCATAAGCTTCAATGGTCTTCTTAATGGCTTCTTTGTCTCCCAAATCATCATCCAATGATTCTCCTTTGCAGATAAGGCCAGTGAACTTAGAAATCGAGATAGGGGTTATGTGCATCATCCGACTTGTAAAATAGTAGTCTTTATGCATATGCGATATCAACCATTGGTATATTCACTTAGGATTTCCAAAATAGGGAAACTCATAGATTTGTAATAACCCATCCTTCTCCATTTTCACCTTCACTTCGTCATCATAGATAGGCATTCCATCTGGTGTCCTCTTCTTTGTAGGGAGAACCAGTTCTAGTGTCATCTCATTTTCTGTGGTGCTCATTCAATGGTTGTAATCACTTACGACCATCTTTCTAACATGAGACACCCATTCCTTACCAAGTAATACGTCATCTAGGTATTGCATTTCCATGTACCATTCTTCATTGAAACTAGTAGAAAAGGCTTTTTTCACTTTCCCTTGCCCTTCTTTAGTGAAAAATTTTCTACTTTTCTTGGTTTCATTCCTTCGTCAGGTCCTTAAAACTTCTTCCTCTCTCTTGGTCTTGCTCTGCTCAAATTCAAGGCTCCACTCCTTTGTGAAATTTCCTCCAAACCCCGTTCCCTAGCTATGTAACCCTAACTTGGAAAACCCTTTTTCCACAAGATGGCATAACATCTCGTGGGATCCTTTCACACAACCTTCTCCACTTAGGCCAATGTACTCTTTTCCACTCTAGCTCACTGATCAAACTAGCTATGCACACAAATCTTCACAAATTTTCTCAGACATTCTTCACAAGGATGCCCTAGTTCGCGAGATCTCTTTGATACCTTAAAATCCAAGGTATAAAATAACACACCCCCGATCTTCTATTTATAAATATTACTTTTCTCTACAAAAATGACATGCCACCTACCAATTTACTTTTGTAATAAAGGTTAATTTTTCCAACACCAACCTTCAGCACTTTTCCTCTCCACTCAATCCTATGTGAAAAAAATTGGCAACCTTTAGGCGTGTAAAAACCATTATTGACCACAGATCCTTACACACACACATACAACATCGAAGGCATTCTTCTTATGTATCCTAATCATGGTTCTTGACATCACCTACCCCATGTTGTTCCTACACTTTTCATTCTTTTACGTGTTTTCTATAAGGCATTTGGACACCATCCTTCCCTCATGTTCACCTCTTCTACGTGCAATCTTCTAATCCACGTGTTTTTTATTTTTCAACCTGGGCCATCAACAACCATAGCTTCCAACACTTGTCACATCACTCCACCCCACACAAAAATAGATGTCTGGTCCTCTACGCATATAAAATTTTTGAAATAATAAGTGGCTACTGGTGTAAAAATGCGTAAAAAACAAAACAACAAGAAAGGGAAACACAAAGAAAGGAAACTACATCAAAGTAAATCCTAGGCTAACTGGAAATACTACCTTATTTACAAACATAAAGAAGACTTATTTATAGTAGGGCTTTAGCCTACTCCCATTGAAATGGCCTGGAAACCGTATTTCATCCAATGACTTGTAACTAGAAAGCACTTGAATCAAGTATATAGGATACAATGTATGGGCCCAACCAATGGACTTTGAATTTCCTAGGATGGCATTGAAACTTGGAATCATACAAGAGAGCCATCTACCCAACCACAAACTACTTATTTTTTATGTGTCTATCATGTCATGCCTTCGCCTACCTTTTTCTATTTTCGACTCCAAAGTGAGTAATAGCTCGCCTCTCATCCAATTGTATCAACTTGTCAATCCTATCGTCAAGTGTTTTTTCATCATCTAACCCTCCCGCATGCTATATGCAAAGGATGGTAGCATGAATTCAACAATTAACACAAATTCTACTCCAAACATCAATTGAAAATATTTAGCCTTTTCACTCTCTTATAAGTATTCGATATGACCATAACATAGTAGAAAATTTTTCATCCCAATCCTTTCTTCCCACATCACAAATCTTAGTTAACGTGTGATTCAAAAAAAAATTAAATGCATCAACAAATCCCATTAGCTTATGGGTGATAATCTTGTGATGGGCCACCATGATTTCTTCCAATAATATTATAAATATCTCATTTAAGAAATGAGTACCCCTATCACTTGTTAATATCAGCGGGCATCCATACCTACTAATTATTTTCCCACAAGAACCTAGTTGATGTTTTCATTGTACAATCCCTTGTAGGTTTCTCTTCTTTCCACCTTGTAAGGTAATATGTACATGTAATGATATAGCATGAACTTGTCCTTCATGTGGCTAAAGAAATAGTGCCTATGAAGTCAATTTCCCATTTCTCGAACAGCTCTACACTAGAAATTGGTCTTAATGGAATTTCATCTCTTTTCCCTAGTTTTCCAAGGTGCTGGTAGTGGTCACAGGCCTTGTAATACTCGATACAATACTTGTAAATTGTTTCCCACCAAAATCTTGCTAGAAGGATCTTGTGTGCGGTTGCATTCCCTGCATAGTTTCCCCTACAATTCCACCATGATCCTCTTCCATGATTGCATTAGGCTCATGCTCAAGCATGCACTAGAATAAAAACCTCATCATGGCCTAGCTTGTACAAGTCTCCACTAATTAACATGTAGGGCATGACACATATGGCTAATTGTTTCCTTTTTAAATCATGCATTCCCTTTGACACCACACCCATTTTGAGAAACATAGTAATATCTTCCAAGTCAAAGGGTGAATGCTACAATATGAATAGTTATACATCGGCATTGTATCCTTAATTCTCTACACATCCTCTCCTAAGTCAATCCTTTATAAATGATCGTGCCCTAAATTACTCTTTCCCGGTTTACAACAACCGTAAACTCAAAATCCTAGAACAATAGGACCCACCTGCATATGTGCCCTTGCAATATGGGGTTGTTTTCCAATTACTTTAATGCCATGTGGTCCATGTAAAAGATAAAAGGTGTCACTAGAAAATGTTGCCTAAATTTTTACAAAGGTGCATAGATAATTGATAATGCCTCATGCTCCATGGTAGTATAAATTTTTATGTTGGGGTTATCTTCCTACTAGTAAAGCATAAGGGATGGTCAACAATTCCCTCTCCAAGTTGTGCTAAGATTTCTCCAATCGCCATCCTGAAGCATCAACATGTACATGGAATGGCTTATCCCAAGAGGGAAAGCATAATATGGGTGTGGTGATAAGCCTATTATTTAATGTGTCAAATGTCATCTACTACACCTCTCCCCAATGAAATGTACTTTTGTCCTTTAGTAACTCTTCCAACGACACAGTGATCTTTTCATACCCATTAATAAATTTCCAGTAATACCCCGTATGCCCAAGGAATCCATGCACCATGCTCTAGCTGGTAGGCTCCCCCAATCCCACAATAACAATAAATTTTCTATGATCCACCAGCAATCCTTCCTTACATGTGATATGCCCCAACAGGGTTCCAAAAGGAGTAGTGAAAACACATTTCTTTATGTTGAGAGATATACTCAACTGCTAGAATATCTCAAACATCAATCTGCAGATTGTTGCAATGGTCTTTTACTATCCCATAAACCATCCAATCATCAAGGTAGACTTAAAGAAACTTATATATGAAGTCCTGAAACACCTAAACCACAATGCGTGAAAACACAATAAGCACATTCTTCATTCCAAAAGGCATGACCATGTAGAAAAAATGTCCCCACTTAGTGGCGAAGGTTATCTTTTCTTTGTCCTCCTTTATAATTATAACCTAATGATATTCTGATAATCCATCTATGAAATAATAGATCTTGCACCCGGATACTCCTTCTAGGATCTCTTCAATGAAGGGGATCTGAAAAGGATCAATGACACACACCGCATTCAAATCCCTATAATCAACACAAATCCTTATCCTCCCATCCTTCTTAATTTTGATGACCATTGGACTTATCCACTCTAATTCCTCAATAACCTTAATGATGCCTGATGTGATCATCTTTTCAATCTCCTCCTTGACCCTAACACATAGATTCAAATTCATTTGGTATGGTCTCTTCCAAATTGGGTGTGTGCCCTCCTTCGGTTTATCTCGCATCTCTCCTAAAGAGTGGTGAACTCCCTTAAGCTCATGGTACCCACACAGAAACAAATCCTGAAATTCACACAATAGATCAATAATATTTGAAACCTCCCTTTCTGACTAGTAATCCCCAATAGTAGCCTCCTTAGGTTCTGTATCCAAGCCAATGTTAACCTTCTTAGTTTTTAGGGGTTCATGGTAGGTGTGTGCTTACTCATTAGCACTATCCATTACCTCATGCGTACCCACAGTATGGTTAACATCCAAGTTCTCCACTTCTTCACCATCAATCACATAAACCAACTTCCCTTTCTCTTTTTCCATGCAAGTGTGCTCAAGTTGTATTTCCTTTGGCTCTTCCTCATCGAAGCACACTTCCAAGTTAGGTTCCCCCAAAAAATCTAGTATTTTATCCTCTGCCATGACACTATCCCCCATAGTTAGGTGTTTAACAACCTACAAAGCACCTCATGCACCGATGGCTTTATACTTTGATACTCAAAGGTTTGAATCAAGTCATCTGTCAAATCCCGCTAGTTTCCTATCTGACAGCAGTAGTTCCAAATGAATGTACCATTCCCATGCGCAGCCTTGTAATGTGGAGTAAAGCTTATGCACCCAAAAATATGGAGGCAAGGCTTTTTCATCTTCCATTAAGGCCTTCTCACATGCATGTACGTGAAATGAGGTGGGTTCCTTCCCATGATAATATTGTATATCGATCGGTTCATTACTTTGGAGAAACATAACAAAGAACACGATTCTCACCTCGCACCACTCTAGAAGGTTATCACAATGGGTTGCCCACCAATGTGCTATGGTTCTAAGAAACATTTAGCTAAGTGTACTTCTTCTTTCAATCTCACATATTCACTAGGTCTCCATTACTCGCATGCGAAAACATCGGGGTTGGCTTCCCTAGTGTAACTTGGCATTTTTTTCCTCCTGTGTGCCCGATGAGCACACCTTTGTTACTCTCATCATATATCCTCTTAACTACCTTTTGACTAACTCGTATGTCCTATGTGCCCAATTTTCACATGCCACACTAGTGTTATCACTTACATATTGATTTTGTTCCCACTTTGAATAACTCCTATTGGATGCACACTTAGGGTATCCGATAGTGTGCACATATATTTTTATAGGTATCCTTCTCCCAATATTTCAAGTATAGGGTGTTGACTTTCTATTTGTCAAAGGGATAATATGATCCTCCTTGTTCTCAAAATTTATGTATCCTTTATTGAAACATAAATCAACATTGTTCTTATAGCACCGGGGAACCCAAGTAACGCTGGAAAGTTTTCCACCTCAACAAGTGCCAAGACTTCGAAGTCTCTAGTGAATTTTTCCCCTTGGATAGTGATAGCAGCATCCTTCAAAACACCAATGGGCATTGCCTTTGTCTTGTTAGCCATATATAGTACATTTGAGGATGGCTATAATGGGGACTTCCCATTTGATTCCATGCGTCTAAAGTGAGAACATTAACTTACGTGTCTATGTAGATTAGAATATTACTCAAGAGCTACCCATCAACTACTACATTTAATATAATCTCCCTATCATAGTCAATATTGTGCGGGGAAAGTTAGCGTACAAGACCCGTCACTCGCGCTCTCCTCTAGTGCATAGTACTTTCTCCCATAGCCATTTTCCTAGAAAAGGTATGATATTATTTTTCCTCAACATTTTTCATACATCCTTGACTTCATCCAGATCCTTCTATGGAGCCTCGGTCTTATTCTTTTTCTCTAATTGTCATGACTTCTCCTTTGGGAACTGGATCTCTCCTTGTAGGATTTGGTGGTACCCAAATTTGTTCTCCTTTTCACGATCAGCATCAAAGATATGTCATGAATCTTTAAGACAAGTATATCATTATGTATGTCATTTTGTAGTTGGGGATATGATCTAACTGGAACTCATATTTTTGGAGAGATGGATATCACTCAAATAGGACTTGATCTTGTCCTAACTATTTTAGGTTGTGCCTTTCAACCAAGGTAAGAGGACCTATTTTGTAACCCTAAAATGGTGAAGGAGATGAAGATACCCCTCAATTTGTGCAAATAGTATGAAAAGGCCTTGGTAAAATATGATCAACACTCCAAATCTGACTTTCACAAGTTGTCACTCCTAGAATATGGGTATGTTTTCAACACAAGGCAAAGGTTACTAAAGACATTATGGAACCCTAATTGTTATGCATATTTTTGTAAGTGGTTTTGATCTTTTATGGGTATACATGTCAAAACATGGGTAAAATAGGGTAGGATTAGTTATTTTGAATGAATTTTTGGTGGAATTTTAGAGAAGACAAACCAAGGTCCGCCGACTCTTTGAGGATTTCAGAAAAATATGGAGAAACTTTACATCGAAAGTATCAAAATGGTTAATCGTCCTTTCAACCGTGATATGTGCATTAAATGGAGGCCCAAATCTGCACTTTTCCACACAATCTTTGATCATCTATCACAAAATATTGAGTTAGAATGAACCAACGAAGCATTTCGTAATCACTATTTAATCATGACCTAAGGTGCACCCAAAGGTTGAGAAACAATCTCTGAAATCAAGGAAAGTAAAGTGATTTTAAATTTGTTTATCTCTTTATCAAATGAAAGCTCTTCTGAATGTGAGATTGCAAATGCCACTAAACTAATCACAAGAAAGGAGACCATGTATGATCAAGAGATATTTTAAACACAAGACTGCAACAGGGAATAAGAAACACAAATTTGAAATGCATTCTAAAACATAAGTGTATGCAAATTTTTCCAAGAGACAACACAAAATAATCTAGAAATGATCAAATTTATCAGCTAGGGGAATGTTTCAAGAACAATCTCAGAGCTTTTTGATGGCTTTACAACTGAAACCAACTCAACATGATATTCATTTGATGCAAAAAGGAATTAGAAATGGTTCTCATGTGGTTTCTTAGAGAATGGGCTTCTTCCCATATTTTCCCATGAAATTTTTAGTTTTCCAAGATTCTTTAAACTCTTCTAACCCTTTGCATGACAAATTCATGCAATATATAGCTTTCAATCCCATTCGATCCTTCTTTCCCAAGAAAATAATATGCTAAAGGATCAAATTTGTTACAAAAATTCCTCATGATTCGTAGACAGGATGTTTAACAGAACACATCCAAAAAGTTACCAGTTGTCTCAAAAAGAGATGAATCATTGCAAAATTTGCATCATTATCCATTTTGGAGGCACGTTTTTCATCTTCAAAGCATACAGACCCTCTTCCTTTCATTATTTCATCCTTATCCCTCCAAAATTTGACTCTGTAACTTTTGGATTTGATATTTCACGTTTCTGGACGGGTTAGGGAAAAAATTCATTTCAAAAACATCCCTGATATTCAAATTAATCCTCAAAACCAATTGCATTGGTCCTTACAGAAAAATGACACAAATTTTCCAAAAATTTGATCGAAATCAATGCAAAAAGGTATTTCCACACTTCCTAGAGAAAAATGGCACCAAACCGAAAATTCATAGTTACCATTGATCTTCCTTTATCCTTTAATCTGAGCTCTCCACATGTCACAATATGATTAGAAATGGGCTTGAGATCATTTTTTGATATTTCAACACTTTTTTAAAAATGTAAAGATTTCACATTTTTCTCTCGCCCTCTGCCCTTGAGATTTAGCCGATACATTTCACAATATGATTGGATCTCGGTGTCATGGCTCAATTTTACACATTTCCACCTTTTTTGGAAAAAGGAAATTTTTCACAATTATCCCCATGGACCCACACCTCCACTTCTATCCCTAACATGTGGCGATCACTGATTCACTGTAGGGCCATAACTCCCTTTTTTGCTTCATACTTCACAAAATTTCAAAGTTTTCAAAACTCACCGGCGGCCTACACTCCCCTCTAGCCATTGCTTTTGACACATGTCTCCCTCTGATTCATTGCAGAGCCACGCTTCAAATTACTACTTTAACTCATTTTTCCAAAAAGGCAACATTTCCCTTTTTCCTCTAGCGGCCCTCCCACCCACGCAAACCTTTAATTTTCTTCTTTTTTAGGGCCGCGCCTTCTTTTAAGACTTTAACCCTTTTTAGGAAAAAGGTTAAAAATATCAAACTCTCTCATACATTTGCCACTCCACCTTTCCTTTCAAAACAAAAAGACTAAGGCATTAATTTACTCTAGCGGGCTTGCGGCCTTGTTTTGCATTTTAGTACTTTTCACCAAAAAGACAAAATTTCTCCAAGTCCACCGCCAATCTACATCCCCTCTACCAATTAGAACAAGCCATGTATGTAAAATTATATGAGCTAGAATTTAATGGGAAAAGGATGCCCGTATGATCATAAAAACACAAAATTGCCAGCGAACCCCCAAAATCAATTTTTTCTTCGTGGGTGAAGAATTTTTCGATCAAAAGACAAATGGAAAGTGTTTTTAGGAAATTTACGACCATGGCAAGGGATATTTGAGGGAAAATAATTACAAATCAAATGATTTCAAGCTCCAAAGGCCAGGAAAACACAGGAAAAATGGCAGAGGCATTTGAATAGGAAAAATTAGGGCAAAACGCAGGGCAAACTTAGAGATTCCTTCAAAATGGTGCAAAAATGGAGAAAAAATGAACAACTCAAAGCATTCAAATGCAGATATAAGTTGTTTTTTCACCAAATGTGAAGGATGGGAGAATCCAAAGCCATTTTTTTCTCTAAACATGGCAAAAATGCACTTCTCCTTAGCAAATTAGGGCAAGGTAATGAGTTTGCAAACAATTCAATGCACAAGAATGGAGCTACAACTTCACATCATTGATTTCATGAGGAAAAAATGTTTCAGAGCACAAAGAGAAAAGGGGAAACATGGAAAAATGGTAGAGGATCAAAATGGGCACCAACAGGCTTCAAATGACATCCATGGTTTCCTAATAGACTTATTTTTGATGATCATGGTCTGGATACTTCCCATGCACCACCTCTTCTCTAGTAACCAAAGTGGTCTCTACTTTGGTATCTCCTTGGTGCACATAGCCTCAACTCACGTTGTCACTAGTACAAGTTCAAACTCTAACTCATGTACCACCCTTGGCATCCACTATGAGTTGGCTTTCTTCATGCTTACCATCCCGGTGCCTTTGTCCTTCCACTATTATTGGCTCATGTGTTCAAATAATTATAGTAAATCCTCATACTTGTGCTTCTTTCCACACCAAGAGCATTGTAATAGATCAGGACATTCACACTTATAGTGTTCTATAGACCCACATTTGTAACAAGTTCCATGTGAGAAATCACTTCTTCCACTCTATGGTTACCATAGCCTATAAATCCTCCACAAAATGCTCTTCTATGATCCCCTCCATCTGCTTCGCCCTTCATAATGACAAGCATCATCCTTGGAGTTGTTTCCAACACTAGTTTAGCACACTAATATCAATGGCATCATGTATTTGATCAATCAATCTATAATCCTTGGTGTCATGAGTAGTAGAGGTGTAAATCTCATAGTCTACCATCATCATGCATACCAATCTCTGAGGACAGTTGTCCTTTGTATTCCCTTCTACCTCACAATTTGTACACCATAACCCATTGTGAGTCTCATGAGCCGAGTTCACAAATAATTTCTCCAATTTCTTTTCCATTGCATAAATATAGGCTTATAAGAAGGGACTAACTCCTGTGTCAATGCTTCCTACTACCTCAATGTGTAAGGAAACCTCCAAGGCCTCACATAGATCTATGAAAGTGCCCTCCTGAATGGTTTGATTAGTCCTCTAATGAACCACTGAGCATGCTACGAAGGGTGAATGTCATAAGATAACTTGGATAGAGAGTCTTGAAATGTGCATCATACTCACACACACTCTCTGCCATTCCTTGTTGAATTTCCTTCAATACACTGATGTTTTTTATTCAAACTCTAGTATGTGGAACTCCACTAAAAAGAATTATGCAACATAATGTAATCCACCACCGATCGGTGTGGGTAATACTTCCCGTACCAAGTATGTATACATCCTTGGAATGTGGTTGCAAACTAACTTTCCTTTTGCCCCTGGGAAGTGATTCCCTTCATGCACCTTAGTAACTTGCACTTGTGTGCATATTCCGCAAAGATCCTCAATGCCCTTGTAGATAGGTAAGTGGAGTGACATGTAATTCCCAATTGAACAAACCACTTGAGACCCAAGAAACAACCTAGGGTTAGCTAGAAAATTAGGGGATAATTTTTATTTATTTTTTAGGAGTGTCCACAACCAGGTTGAAGACAACAATTTGCCATTGGCAAGTTCTAGAATAACATCAATTTACCAAAACATATGTTTCCTTCATTAACTAATATCAAGTTCACAAGGTTCAAATTTTAGGGTTAGATGTTCTAGTTAGGTTCAGGGAGTAATTTACCCCCATGCTTTTTCTCTACCAGCCTCAGAGTTTTAACTAGATTTTTCCCAAACTTAATGCTTCCAAAATTTCCCTAAACCATTCCCATTGGATAGGAAATTTTCTCACCTTTCCGGTGATATAAATAATTCCTCCTAACTCCTTACAAAACTCAAGATATGTGCGGCAAAGTTATTAGGTCAAATTTTCCCCTAGGGGGACACGTGTCATCTAGGGGTGTAATCCCATTTAGCGGGTTGGCAGGTCATAGGGAAACTCTAGAAAATTTTCTCCCTGTGTGGCACAATTTCTCATTTTCTTTTGTGCCTCCATGGGT
The DNA here is from genome assembly GCA_018340775.1 of Taxus wallichiana var. yunnanensis. Classification (NCBI taxonomy): domain Eukaryota; kingdom Viridiplantae; phylum Streptophyta; class Pinopsida; order Cupressales; family Taxaceae; genus Taxus; species Taxus wallichiana. Next base: position 49,859,892 of record CM031239.1, read on the forward strand.
CCCCTGGTGGACATGTGTCACCCTCCGAGACATCGCGAAAAAAGGAAGGGGGAGGGCAGAGAAATGGGGGTTTTTTTACACAATTGCGCTAACAGAAGACAAAAAGGAAGAAGGGAATGCGTAGGTCCACACACCAAGAAGAAGAGAAGCCCAAGGTGGGGTGATGATGCATGGCCGCAGGGAATTTTGTAAAATTTTCCAAGGCCAAAACTCAAAGAAACAAAGGGGTCCTCCCTCCCTGCTGCCACCCCCAAGGTGCCACATGGCATCTTCTCATTGGCTGTGGGCCGGTAGGGAAAAAATGAAAAAATTTCCCAAAATTTTCAAAGGGTCAAGGGTTAAAAATAAACCGCGCCTCCGCCATAGCTCCAAGAGGACACATGGCACCCTCCAATTGGTTGTGGGTCGGTGGGGATGTGGGGAAAAATGGGAAATTTTTCCCAAGGTCCAAAATCTAAAAAGTTTAAATTCAAAAAGGGGCAGCCCCTCCATTGTGCCAAGTGTCAGCATTTGATTGGTTGCAGGCCGACAGGGATGCAGGGACAATAAGGAAAATTTTCCCAAGGTAAAATTTTCAAAAGGATAAGTTTAAAATATTGGTCCGCCCCTCCAATGTGCCACGTGGTAGCACGTGATTGGCTGCGGGATGGCAAGGGCCATGGAATTTTTGTGGAAATTTTTCCAAAGTCAAAATTAAAGTTAACAGTTAGATTTATTTTAATTTTTGAATGCCAAATTGAAGTAAAACTTCAAATGGCCATAACTTGAGCTAGAAAGCTCGTTTTGGGAAAACAAGGACTTTCTCGGAAATATCTCAAAGCCCTCTTTACATAGGAGTCATAAATTTTGGAATTTGATGAAGTTTAAGTAGTCAATTTAATGAAAAAAATCTGCAGGATTTTGCAAAGCAAAACTAGGAGAAGTTCACTTATAAATTTTTATTCAAATTTGATCTCCTACTTTCTCAACATGTCAAATAGACATAGAGGCTTATTTTTAGATGAATTTAAGAGGTTTTTCAAGATCCAATTTGTTAGGGGGAGTTGAAAATGAAATTAAGTTTGATTTTACAACATTGGGCAGTAGATTGACTGTGTAAGTTCAATTTTAATTTTTACAAAGTTCTCAAGGATCTTTCTTAAGTGTTATTGTCAAAATGAATTCCTTAGTGTCTTAGCATGCTAATCCATAACATTTTTAAGTTGATTATTAAGTGCAGGTCTGAACTGTACATTTTTATTAAAAACTAATTGCTAGTATAACATTTATAGCATAGATCTATTTCTTCTAAATCTGAATATCAATTTTATCATTTAAATGTGTATATAGTTTCTAAACTAGTCTAATACATTTGCTTGTTTAAATCAACCATTCAATTCCAAGTTAAATTGTAGTTCTGATTTCAATTCTAATATACATTTTAAAAGGAATACAACATTGTCTTTTCTTCACATGCATTCTTCCTTTACAAACAGAAATCTCATTCTTTAACAGCAATTCAAATCCAATACACAATACAATTTTGAGAACTAATGCAATCCTTTATTCATTTCCAATACAACTTTACAATTTTCTCTTTTCCATTTGATTTCTAAATACAAAATGCAACTTACAAAATATACAACATTCTTTTTCAAAAACAGAGAGTAGCATATAACTCCTTTACATTTCACATTCCAATTTCAATCTTCCATTGTCAATACAAATATCTTCACATTACAAATTTGCTAAACAATTCATCCACTCCAAAGTGGGAAGGATTACAATGAACTTTCTCACAAGAAGGGACTGTCAAACTACACATTTCTTGGCTTCAAAATAACAACATGCTCCATTTCTTCATCTTTTCATCTTGATCACAACAAGGAAGGGGGAAAGGCAACACTCTCCACCCAACCAAGACATCCAATGAGAAGGGAGAATCCATCCTTCCTCATTGGCCCCGAGCCCCAACCATATTGAAATAAGAGATGAGATTCAACTCATGGCAACAAGGCTTCCACAAAACATACAAGCAACATTTTCACATTTAAACAACATAGTTCAAGAAGAATGTAGGTTCACCACTACATTATATATATGCAAACAAAATTGAGGCTTCTTCCAAGAAAGCCAACAAGAGAAAGGATCTATGGGGAAACTACTTATGCCTCCCAATTGGGAATTGGGCATCCACCAAAAACAAACCTCCATTTAATTTATCACACACATATTTCCTTATGCCCCCATAAAATCCCTCCTTATGCCCCCATAGATTTCCTTATGCCCCCACAAAGTAAGAAATGCAAGCTATTTCTTTTCCATGGTGGATCCTAAGCCCAAAATCCCTCCACAAAACTCTGATGCCAATGGCATTTCCTTATGCCCCCACAAGAATTCCCCATAGCCTTCTCCTACACCTTTTCCTAAGCAGCCTACCCAACCAACCAACACACACATAACAACATTCACCATTTCATACATGCATGCAAGAGAAAGAAACATTTTCAAAAGGCTCAAGTTCCTACCTCTCCATAATGGAGTTTTTTCCAAGATCAACAAGCTTCCTAAATGCCAAAATGCAGTCCAAAATCAGCAACACACTAGCATGCAAATGACTCCCAACTCCTCCCACAAGCAAGCTCCAAAACAGCAAGCAAAATTCACCCCCAAGAGGAATAAGCAAAGTTTCAACAACCCCAAACAAGAAAGGAGTTTGAATTTTTAAAGGAGAGGGAAGAGAAGAGGATGATGTGGATCCATGTGGGATGCCACATCATTCTTCCTCAACCCCAAGATCAAAGTCAACATCATTCACCTAAACATAATAAATAAAATGAAAAATTAACTTACACACTCCAAAATAACCCATACCCCAAAAGGACTGAATTTAAAACATGTAAGAGAAGTGCAATTAAAACTTACAATTAGTCATTTCAAAATGCATTAAAAAGGTCTAAATTTAACCTCCAAACCATAGGTATGGTTGGTGAATAATTTTAAGAGGTGTGGGACAAGTTTAACTTGTCCCACAAGCCTCCAAATATAGCCCCCAAGGACAAATTCGAATTTCCCAAGAGGATGAAGTGTTTCACACTCCAAATATATCTTACATTCTCTTACACACTCTTACAACATTACATTTAAGGTAAACAACTTCATTAATTACATTCTTATGACATATTGATTTATTTATTTTAACACATGATTATTCACAACATTAATACAACATATATAATAACTAATGAAAAGGGGTAACACATCACAAAATAAACACATGCAACATTAATAAAGAAACCACATTAATCAAAACATAAAACCCCATGGTCACATTCAAAGGTGATTCCCCCATGGGAATCCCTAACACAAAACAAAACACACACACACACACACAAAACAAATATTGCCATGGTGACCTTGTTGAATTCACCCAAAATTCCAATATGGTTAGTCTCCAGTCCCCCGACATTGTTGTGATGATTTTAACCTGAAAAACATAAATACCTCCTTCAGCCTCGTGGCCATATCAGAACATCCAAAATGATATAAATATACTAACAAAACCATCTATTCATATGAATCACAACAACATCAAGAAATCAACATTATCATCATCAATTAATTCTCATGCTAGTTCTATTCACAATATCCAATATCACATGTCTAAATCAACATCTATAACATGTCCATGTCAAACAATATATCATCATCCATATATATAAAAATGTCTCTAGTAATCATCATGCATAATAACTTAAACCAAATCAATAATAATCCTTGATCTAACATCTAACCATCATACTAAAAAAACATAATAGTGTCCATAATAAGATCAACAGTATCAAGATCAGTATCTAAAAGTGTCAAAGGGAAGTGGGCACTACATGACATCTCAAAAACACCTATTGATGGTGTTGTGGACCTTGTCTCGCTAGATCCAAGACCTTGATTCCCTCCGGTGTTGCCTCCACCACCATACCCACTAGATCCACTAGTGCCAACTCCTCCAGATCCACCAAATCCTCCTCCTATCATAGGTAAGGGGCCTAACTCATCTCGCGCCATGTGAACCCACCGTCACACTAAATTGCATGCCAACATCCGCCTGATACCAAACTACTCCCAAATGTGTTTCCCACACCACTCCCAAATGTGATAATTAAACCTTGTGATCCCACACCTTTCCCAAATGTTGTACTAGACAAAATACCCCCAAACATAGGAAATTATTATGCAGCCATAGATGTACCAAATGAAAAATTATACCTCCTAGGTGTCACTCAACTACCAATACCGATACCAACTAGATTATCAAAACTTATCTCAGAACTAGAAAACTAAACGCAAGGTTTTGGTTGCCATGTGGGTTAAGATGCATGCCTATGGCTCTTCTCCTTTCTTCATATGACAAGATCTCTCCAAAAGCCGAGGGGGTTTCTCTTTCATGCTTGCCAAGATGGGGTAGCTCGATTGCTTAGGTTCCACATCCTCCACGTGAACCTAAAATACTTCCCATAACGTCTACCTCCATAAATCCATCACTCCTAAAACTTCACGCTATCTTGCCAACTCCCTCTCCCGATCTTTTTTTATACTTGAGCCGCCTCTCCTCTCTCTTTATTTATGCCACAAGGTCCACCATCCTCTACCACACCAGCTTCCACGTCCTGTTCCTAGAAAATTTTAGTCACCATGGGAAAGGCTTCCAAACTCAATGTAATGAATAGGATCTTGATATCCATTGGAATAGCATGCAAGAATGATCCTCTAGGCTCCCTCAAGAATTCAAAATCAGTAATCTCTAGGAAAGAATACGTAGAAATAGTGTATTCCAAGGTATAACTAGTCAACACTCTACTCCACCAATGATCAACAACACAGGTCCATATCATATCGGCATCATGTAACCATTGATATTCCTCCTGGGTCCAAACATGAGGTCTATAGTACCAACTTGACCTTGATGCATATACTTATAGCCATTCATACAAATCTACCGGGATGCAACAGAAAAAGGTCTCATATAACTCATGATACATGTGATCCTCTACCCATTTACGTGCATCAAGCTCAAGTCTAGTGTTAAATATTTGAGAAAAATCATCCTACATGTTTTTGAGCCATGCTTTGACACTATCCAAGGTCAAGCACTCCATCATTACACATTTCTCTCACAATAGCTTCAAAAGAGGTCTCGAGAATGGAAACAATATGTAGTCATTATTTTACCCTAAATACCTCTTTCTAACCCCAAACACATCACCCTATCACCTAGCATATGTTGGGAACTCACCCAAGGAATGCACAAGTGTCAAGACCCTCCTTTATGTGAGATTTTCTAGAGAGTTCTTCCATTAATGGAGGATTATTTTCATAAACAGAAGTGCATGCATATACTTAAAAGGAAAAAGATATAACTAACAAATCTACACATTAATACATTACAAAAGGTAAATAAACATTTTATGAAGCAAAAGGAACCATATCTAAGTCATGACAAGCCAAATAACATGAGGGTTTATACCCATAAATAGGATGTACATAATAGACCCATGTATATTGATTTAAAGAGAGTTTTTGGTAGCCATACTACATTCAAAAGGGTCATCTCAGACCATATACATTAAGTGATAGAGCTCTAACCCCTCCAACATAATCTGGTCGAGATCCTAACTATGTTTTCCTATTATAACCCCTATTACAAACCTCGGTACCCATACATATGCTTGACGGTATCTCTTACAACCATCTATCACCAAGAACTCTAAACCCTAGGATCATGAGCTCCAAACCCTTAACATTTCCTAACATTTCTACAACACCTTGTTACCCTCCTTCTCTCTACACTCTTATACCTTCTAATGCCTTCGCACTACCTTCTCCTCCTCTCTCTTCTCTTCTCTTTTTTTCCTATCCCAAGAACTTCTTTAAGTAGGATCAACGTCCACCTCCATGACTTCTCTCTTGAATATGTCATGTGTTAAGTGTCAATGCGGTCCTTCATTAGCAAATGTTTATCCTATTTTCAAAACCCTCCACTACCTATAATAATGTCTCCGGGAATATTCCCCGCATGGAATATCCTTTTTGGCCTCTAAGGTTCTAGGCTGGAACCTTATCCTCTTATCACACCTATTCGGGTCCTCATGTTTTTCCTCAAGTGACTCCATGATGCCAAATATGTCTTAGTCCTTTAAACCCTTTTTCTTCCTCTCGTGCGCACTCGGTTTTACTTAAACCCTTTTCCCTAAGTGTCCTTCTATTTATTGATCATGCACGTGCACCTCTTAGTACTTATCCAATATTTATGGTCCAACATTGATTCTTCATTACATTAATGTTCATGGGTTCCTTCTAAAAATGTTTCTAAACTCTTCAAATCTACATCCTCTAAATAATGATCCTTTTCATTTTTAAGTTCATCAATCAGATAATAGTGAACTATTTCATTTAGAATGGTAGAAGGAAGGGATGGAAGAGAAAGTGATATTCCATCATTAGGGATGTTGATAAGAATCCCCAAATTTACATCAAATTCTTTCAACTATTTTAATTGATCTACTTATGTTGGCATACTCATCTCATCATCGATTATCGGGGTTATCATGTCTAACAAACATTACTTAGTGTGTTTTTGTTGTCTTAAACTTGAACATGTGTTTCTAATTAGTTTTTTTGTATCCTCAAATATATTACCTATAATACTACTCATTGATTTTTATCAAGTACCTAATGTTTATCCTTTGTTTTCCAGCTTCTTATTGAATTTGTTCATTATTATCGTGCATAAATTGTTGGATTTATTCCCTATCATATATAGTCATTTTGAGTATGTAAAGTAATAATATTTATGGCCAATGTTATTTCCCCTAGATTGTGCCATAAGCCACATGGATTTCATGGGCATAAAATATAAGGTGATGCATATTTAATGGTGAAACACCACCAGAAATAATCTCACAAAGTGGTGTAATTAATATATAAATAATTCCTTATTCATCCATGCATGTGGTTGTGCTACCATATATGCAATAGGCTCATAATTTGAAATGTAGATTTCTAATTACGTTTTTCTTATAAAAATATAAGCATGGTATGATATGTCATACCGCATTAACACATGATTTTGATCCACTCTCTCGATATTTTGGAGTATTGGGGTACATTCTTACTTGTTTGTATTTACAATGACCCTTATCCTAAAATTCCTGCCAACATGCACATTAATTTCATCATAATTCCATATTATATGAAATCCATATTCCTATGCTTTATACATTATGTCTAGGTTATAATTAAATTTTAAAACTATTTTTTTCCTAGTCATGACAACTTTGTACTAATCTAAGCCTTTTACAATCCTTAAAAACACATCTTGATGTCTATTTTCAAATGTTTTCCACCAATATCTACTAGAGAAACCTAAATGTGCATACCTTAAATTCCATAGTTCGAGAAACTAAATTTTTCATACCTTAAATTCCATATTCTAGAGGTATATTTAATTACAACATTTAATGTTGTATATTAGGAATTAGCTCCAAACTGATCCATGTGCTTAGAACATGTTGTTTTTGAACGTGCAGAGTGTTTTCATCCATTTTTTATTTGATTAAGATTTTTACATAACCAAAAATGAATGAAATAAAATCTAAAGGGTGTTATTATGATTAATTAACTTCCAAAATTAATCAATCTATATCATAATAATGCATTAACACTTGTAAAAATGTACACGATATAATAAAAATTCAAAAACATAAGGGATTGACTTCACTTAGTTGATTACAAATGATTCTAGACTAATTTGGGTGATCTAAGTCATGAAATAGAGAGATTGAGACCTGAGAGTGCCTTGATAATGAAAATATGACATGAATATTCTATTGGGTTAGATTGTACAGGTAGGGTCGGGAAAATACGTATGGTCTCAACCTATTTGTATGGTCTTGACCATGCTCAAAAATATGATCCATACCTTTTTCGGTTTTTTTTTTTAATATCTTCATATTTCACTGTCACATCACTATCGATCACATTGTGGGGGATTCTAATGATTTTCTCACTATTTTAAACCCTAATCATGGATGATAAGTCCTAATAAAACCAAAAAATAGTTGGGTTTTGGGCACCCCATGCGCCACCAATATTGGCACTACCCTAAAGAGTCCTTAAAACACATGTCATTCTCTACCTAAAATGTGATATCTAATTGTAGTGTAATATGATTTGACATCCTTTCTTTGACATCTTGAATTGAGTTTCTCTTACAAATCTACATGTGTGAGTGAATGTGAGTGCTTGAAAATGTGGGAAAAATCCCCCTAGATGTAGTGGGAAGAATAAAACTTGTAGATAGTGCTTCCTTACTAAATTTTCATAGGTATTTGTAGAGTATAGGAGATTTGCGTTCCTATTGTGCTATAATTTGCAATAGGAGTCCATAAGAGTGCTAGGTGTTTAATAAGGTGAGTTTCACTTACTTATGTATTATTTCAAAGGTGATTTAAGATATAAAGGTTATATGATGAGGAGTAAATGATCTAAATAATAATTTGCAACTAAAATTCAAAGATCCGAGTAAGGGAAAAACCATACACTAGGATCAAGAACGTATGGATTTTCCTTCCCCTGTTGTATTTTTTCTACTCTAGAGAGACAATCTGAAGTGTGAAGTTTGGAATATGACCACTATAATTTCTTAATGAATTTCATGTATTTTATTCTCAGAAATTATCAAAAACAAGTGTATGATCAATCAAGCTAGACAAGATACCTAGAGATGTACAAGATGAGAATGGGTAAAATGCACTTGTTTGAGCAAGAGAGCAATGTCAAGACTAGTAGTTTCAAAGAGTAGAATTACCAAATTTGAGTGTCTACATTTCCCCTATAAGTATGACATGAAATTATATGTTTACAGGAAAATATACCTAAGTGTGTATATATACTTTGCCTTCACTCAAATTATTTTTGCAACATCCTATTGTATTGGTGTTAGCATGTTGCAAGATGAATCCTCAGTAACACAAAGTGTAGTCAATTTCCATGATAAAAAATTGAAATTTAAATTAAATGTATATGAAATATTAAATTGTAAATCACGAAATACATATATGCAAAATGTGGAAGGAATACACGTGTTTGTTTTGTAGAGGCGATAATTTCACATTCTTTACTTGTACTTGGAGTTTTGAATTACTGAAATTTTCTAAAGAATTGGGGTGATCAGTCCCCAATTGTGTGTAAGATATTCTAGAGTATTGGGTGTATGGAACCCAACACAATAATTCCAAAAAGAGAGAAGAACAAGAAGGATCTAAAACACCCCATGAGGGAATAAGAACGTGTATCAAATTCATTCAACAACTTTGATATATTTCCTTTAGGTGTATGAGGAGAGGAATGACTTCCTATGCAGAAATTAGCCCCTTTGATACCTTTCATGACCCCAAAAACACACCACCGCAGATGGATCCGTGGCATAATTTTGTAAATTAGGACACAAAGTATAAAAGAGAATGAATTACCCCCATACTATCCCCATGTTTTTCACAACTGATTAGAAACTTAATAAAGATGAAATGCAGCTAGAGAAAGCAGACACATGCCTCCAATATCCCTAAAATTAAAATTGAGTGTTATGGAGAATAAGGAATGAAACATTTCATACCCCCTAAAATTGATCTGAACTGAGTCATTTGAGTTTGAAATTGTGCCAAAAACATGTTTCTATGGGTGAAAATTTTAAACTATTGAGAAAGTTTTTTACCTACCCCAGGGGAAAATTGTATAAATGGGTTATGAACATTTGTATGATCATGATCGTACTATAAATTTTTGACCTTATGTTTTCTTGTTTGAATTTTTGTATCTGATTTTGTTTCTTAGTAGTTTTTACATGTTCATGTTTGTGTCTAATCCTAGAATTGTATATGTGTATAATATAACCATATGAATGCCCCATCTTTTGAGTTACATGTGATGAAGGGTTTAAGCACATAGATCAAAAGAATATATGTGTAGCCACACCGATAATTCTGATAATCTACATAGAAACCATAGGAGGGGCTGATGTGGTGGAAACCAATAACAATATGTACATGTAAAGAGAATGCATATGGTGGAGACCATGGTACACAAAAAGAGAAATAATAGAAACAATAATAATAGTAGCAATAATGTCAATAAGAAAACTAGTAGTAATCAACAATAGTAATGCATATGTAATCGCAAAGATAATAGTTCAAAAAGTGTCACACAAAAATTCATAATGCCACAAACATGGGACACCCATGGTGTCACAAGATAGTCAAGGTCCTTAGGCTTACAATCAAGATATGCAATTTCATACAAGAAAGGAATGATTCCACAAACATGGGATACACATAGTGTTGCAAGAAAAATAAGGCCCTTGGGCCACAATTAGAGTAGAAAATAAGTAACTACACACATAACTAGTAGACATGTATAGAAAAAAAAGTGTATCATAATGTGATGAAATGAAATAGCAAGTGATATATAGGATCATGTGAAATAATAGTTGTCAACACCACATAAGACACATGTGTTATTCATGTTAGTTCAAAAGATAAAAATAAACTATGTATGTAATCAAGCAAAATGAGGAAGTGAAAAAGTACTATAATGAAATAATAGCACTTGGTTTGTGTGGAGGGATGCCCCCATAAGAAGTATGTAAGGAACCACAATATATCCCATAATCATGTATCGATTTGTATGTTTTGCATCATGCTTAATATACCCCATGAATGCATGTGTGTAAAGATAAAAATGTTGTCTATCAAACCAAAAGGATAATTAACATGTATAATCTAAAGTGATAACAATGTATGCTAGATAAACAAGTCCTGATTTTTCATTATTGAAAATATTTGAATGTTTTTTATTTTTTTATATTATATCAATGTTTTTGTAATTTGACTACATATCTATGTACAAAGAAATATGATATCATAAAATATATCCGATTACAACCTCAAAAGGAGGTGAAGGAGGTGTCAAATATGATGAAGGGTCAAGCCTTATATGTGTCAAAGTATGTGAATCAACTACCAATGGAACGGTGGTAGTAATATGTGCCAAAGAGGGACTAGAAGAAAAACAACGTATAACAAAGGCAAAGACTAGTATGTGATGTATGGGACCTATATTTTGGATTATAAGAACAAGTCTTGTTTGAATACTTATGAGGATATGTAGAGTTACGTCACATATGAAAGGATTGATAGGGAATACTATGAGAATGTAATCCATTATAGTTAATATGTGTGGATGAAGGGCTAGCTAGAGGTTGAGGAAGAAAAGAGTTATTAGAATTGTTTGACCCTAGAATATTGGCCAAGTATGAAGGTGCTTAGGCATGCAAGGTCCCAGTTATGAAAAGGTGCATAAGGAAAAAGCATGTGAGAGAAAGGTTTAAGGAAGCACATAGCATGTGTGGCATGCAAAAGGAGGTTTGGGACTTAGTCAATTTGAGTGCCCAGGGTAGAACATGTGAAAATCATGATCGGTTGCACGTGGATAAGATGTCAGCCTGGCAACAAGTTAGCCCCGATAGGGGCATGCCTTGGAATCTTCTAGAAGAACATCATGAGATAAAGTGGAAAGCTCAGGCCTGGAGAAGCATGCTCACATGAAGGACCACATTCGACACTTGGCACCAGATTTGAGGGCACTAGAAGGCAAGTTGGTAGTGTAGGAGAATTATAAATACAAGTTCTGTGGAGTAAAATATATACAAGTTTGAGATATAGTGGGTTAGAGAGAGTAGGAATTGATATATAGATCTAGAGAGTGAGTGGAGCTCTGCAGAGATGTTGTGAGGACTCTGTTAATGGATAATTGCATCTAGGCGAGAATGTCTTGGGCATGGAGTTGTAATTTTTCTTTTGATAGCTTAGTTACACAAGTCTAGTGATATGCATGACTGCAGTCTACTCTCTATGACACTCTGTAATGAATCAATGAATGTAATGAGGTTACCGATATAATATATATGTGAATATCAATGGTTCTAATGCATATTTCTCTCTTATAAGTTCTCTTTCCTTTCATGCTATGAATGAATGCTTGTATAATTATTTCTGTCATAATGCATGTTCTGGATCTTGTTAAAACACTCGGTCTAAAGTGACTGCAAGGATCTAGAGGTCATTCTGAGCCCTATGGTTCTTGTATGTTTCAACCTCCCTCATGAAAACTCTTACACTAATCATAGATGATGCTTCCCACTAAAATCACATAAAAGAGAGACTTGGTACCCGTGCATGCCTCAAGTGAGCGCTCATATTTCACTGGGTGATAGGCCGGTGCACATGGGATTCCTTCCTTTTGTGATGGGAGTAAAAATGACTACATCTTGGTTCCATTATTGGGACCTCTTTTTGAAGTTGTAGTGGGATATAACATACATCATGATCTGTGTAGTGAGTAATGACAGAGTGGTTAACATTGGAAAATGTTGAATCGTGGTTCAAGAGCACGGAGGATGAATTTTCTCAGAGATTCAGCATTGGACCTGAGTTTAATGCACATAGATGGGTAGAAGAGAACCTCTACCATAATCTGTATGAGACCTTCTTCTGCTACTTCCCGGAGAACTATATGAATGTCTTTAGCCTATGTGTCTAGATCAAGTTGGCGTTATGGATCGCATATGTGGAACAAAGAATACTATCGAATGTTGTAGGATAAAGATCTGATGTGAACCCATGTTTTAGATCATTGGTTGAGAGGAGCACTGACTAGTTACACTCCGTGAGTATGTCATTTCCATGTATTCTTGTCCAAAGGTTGCTAATTTTAAATTTTTGTGAGAACCTAGAGGAACACTTCTACGTGTTATTCCTCTAGCTCTAAAGATATTGATGGTTACCATGAGTCTAGAGGCATTCCCAATGGCCAGCTAGACCTTCCTAAGCACCGGGTAAGTGAGCTTGGGTGGAGGAAGATGGCGAGATATCATGACAGAGAGGAGAGGGAAGAGAGACAAACAAAGTATAGTGAGGTGTGTGAAAGGGAGATTGCTATATGACGTGAGGCTACTAGTTTGATAGATCTATGAAGACAAACATTATGGGAATGAGTTGAGGTTCACACGAAAGACGTGGAACCTAAGTAATTTTTTCTACCCCATCTTGGCAAGTGTGTGAGGGAGACCCCTTCAGCTTCTGGTGAGAGTTCATTGCACGAGAAAGGATATTTTTGGCACATGTCCGAGCCCACCCAAGGTGACCGAGCCCTGGTGCTTGGTTTTCCCAAATGAGGAAGAAGTGTTATTAACCCAGTTGATATCAGTGGAAGAGGCAAATCCGCGCCTAGGAGATATAATTTTATAGTCCCTTCTTCTATGGCTACACATATTCCAATGATTCAAAGGAGTCTTTAGACAAGGAGAAAGTGTACAAGCTTTCAGTCTCACATTAGGGAGTGGCACGGGACACAATAGTGGGAGTGGGGTGCTTTCATAGACCATTGGCACACAATTCAATGGGACCATGGGGGAACTTGGCACAACACCTTCAGCCCTATTAGACCTAGTGGTTCTAGTGGATTTGGTGGCTCTGGAGGCACAGGACCTGGTGGATAAGGTAGTGGAGGAAACACCGGAGGGAACTAAGGCTCTAGCTCAAGAGGATAGGGACCCCAGCCACCACCTCAAGTATTCTTTGAAATTTCTCTACATTTACCAAATTATAGGGGCATTGAGGATGTTATAGAACATGTTCACAAGTGTGAACTACTATGGCACACGAAGGGTATCACAACCCCATAAAAAAGGCTAGTCAGTTTGCAACCATGTTGCAAGGGCGCGCACATAGCTGGTATAGGAAGTATGACCCTCATCAAATGGTGGTGGACTACACTACTTTAAAGAATGCATTCTTGGCAGAATTCCACATTCCTAAGTTTGAGCAGAAGAGCATTAGTGCTCTGAAGGAGATCCAACAAGGAATGGTAGAGAGTGTACGGGAGTATGATGCATGTTTTAAAACTCTCTTGTCTAAATTATCATATGATATTCATCCTTCTCAACATGCACAATGGTTTTTTGGAGGATTGATCACCCCTTTTAGAAGGGCCTTGTCTCATAAAAATTTTATAGACCCACGCGAAGCATTGGAAGCTGCCCTACACACGCCGAAGTCAGCTTGTTAGTATAGATATACTAGTGTTAGCCCATTATTGAGGATCGATTGTTGCTATGGCAAAGCAGTTAGAAAAATTATCTACAAACTCAGCCCATGAAACTCATAGTGGTTTTTGGTGCACATATTGTGAGATAGAGGGGCATGTTAAGGATAATTTCCCCCAGAGGACAGTACACACTGTAGTGGTAGATTGTGAAATTTTTCATAAGGACCATGATGCAAGTAGATGTCCCTTGCTGCAAAGGTACAATCAGGAAGAATGTATCTTGTTATTGCAAAATTTACACCTCTATAACCCATGATACTAAGGACTGTAGGCTCATCGATCAGATCCATGAGGCCATTGATCATGGGGTGTGCAAAACTAGCGTTGTCAGTGGTTCTAAGTATAATGATCACCGTTATGAGGAGCACGTAGATAGAGGCACACATGGAATAGGTTTTTGTTGTAAATATCTCCCCTAGGTAGATATAGACAAACAGAAGAATATGGAAATCAAAGAAACTTAGAGCCCGATTTTTATTACGTCACCAATAGCCGAAGGCGTAGGTAAGAGGTGCACGACAGAAGGTGTCGACATGAAAATGGATGCACCCTTGGTGCAGGTAAGAGGCACACAATAGAAGGTGTCGACACAAAAATGGATGTGCCCTTGGCGCATGTAAGAGGCGCACGACAGAAGGTGTCGACACGAAAATGAATGCGCCCTTGGTGCAGGTAAGAGGTGCATGATAGAAGGTGTCGACATGAAAATGGATGCACCCTTAGCACAGGTAAGAGGCACATGACAGAAGGTGTCGACATGAAAATGGATGCGCCCTTGGCACAGGTAAGAGGCGCACGACAGAAGGTGTCGACACGAAAATGGATGCGCCTGGCGCAGGTAAGAGGCGCACGACAAAAGGTGTCGACACGAAAATGGATGCACCCTTGGTGTAGGTAAGAGGCACATGACAGAAGGTGTCGACATGAAAATGGATGCGCCCTTGGTGCAGGTAAGAGGCACACGACAGAAGGTGTTGACACGAAAATGGATGCACCCTTGGCGCAGGTAGGAGAGTGTCGACATGGCAGAAGTCACGCCTTGGCGCACGTAAAGGGCGCATGACATAGAATATCGAAATGATAGAATTTGTGCCTTGGTGCATGTAAGGTTATGTCAACATGAATATGGATGTGCCTATGGCGCACCTTCAGGAGGTGCAACATTCCGAGAGTGGTGACAGGAAGCGACTCACCACCCGATATTCGCATGATGGCCATAAATTTTCACAGGAGCTCGGATTCATGCAAGGTTGGACTTTTGGAAAGATTACGAGGTCCTCTATCCAAATACGAATAAATATATTTAATTAGGTGGGAAAAAATTATTAAAAATGCAAAATACAGTTCGCCACCTTTTAAGTTTGATAGGGTTCTCACCTACCACCATAATGAGATAAATTAAATGCAACTCGGAGGTGGTTGGGGTAGATTTGGATTTCCTCTCTCTTCCTCTCTCATTCTTCCTATAAAATATAAGGAGGGGCTTCTTTCTAAAGGTTTGACATTCTTGTTTTTCCCTCCCTTCTTCTCTTTGGCAGTGGATTTGTGGAGTTCAAACCTCCCATCTAAAATTGTAATGCAACTTTGCCTCTTGGCATTTTGTGGTGTGTTGTATCAATCTTTGGAGTAAATAATGCATGTCTATGGATGATTCTCAACCCTCTCTATGTTAATTTTCATCCTCCCGATCTTTCACTATGAATCAAGTTATCTCAGTGCATGATCTTGCATTGCGTTTTTTATGGTTTGTGTTTATTGGCAAGACAGGTGTTCTTCATTCCTCGGTGCATCACCTTTGTAGTTTAAGTTTTATTTTTATGCAACTTCTTACCCTATCTCCTTGGCAAGTTAGATTAGGTTTTTTAGGAAACCCTCTACAAATTTTACGTGTGCATCTAAACAGAGGAATAGGAACCGGCCTTCATCCGGAGAGCTTTTCCAATTTCGCAAGGTCCCACACTTGGGAAAAGCTCCATGTTATGTAATCGCACTGAGAGTCTCAACCCATCGAGTTACAGACATTCAGGGGTGCTGTGATTTGCCATCAATATTTTTTGCATGCTCGATGGGACCAAGAGGTCATTCCACAAGATTTGAAGGAATTTTCAAGGAATTTGGACTAAAAATTGCAGGTTTTACAATTTCAGATTTTTCACCTTCCAGGATGAACTTTAAAATCGATTTTCAAGGGCTTAACTTGCTCAAAACAAGTCAAAATTTCACCAGTTGATAGATCGGGACTAATCTTGAAAAGGGTATTCTTAGATTTTTTAGATTTTGACTTTCAAAATTTCATGGTTTTTGGTATTTCGGTTTTCCTAGTTGCCTTGCATGACTTGAGTTTTCACCTGTACCTTTCAGAGATTAGTAGCTACACAACAAAACCCGATAACCAAATTGAAGAACTACATATTTTGGATCCTTCAAAGTTTTAAATTCTATTTTTAATATTGTCAAGTTTTGTGTGTAACTTGGGCGTAATCTAGCCTTTTGAGGCTCATTATCTAACACATCCGACAACTCCGAAGGGGTAGAATTCAATGGTTTAGCAACAATAGTTGTCTAGGCACATGAGAAGAATTTGAACTAGGTCCGATACTTAAGAAGAGGGGTTATTTTTCCACTTACAAACTATCCCCAGTAGATGAAGGAGAGGAAGAAGACCACAAAGATCACCATCTCCACCTAATAGAACTTTATCAACCCCTCCACCTAGTAGACCTTTCATCCAATCAACAAGGGTTCTCGGCCAATCGAATGGCACAACCACTAAATCCCTTTGTCAATTTCACTAGTAGTGAGTCCACTTACCCTTAATGCATAGAATCCAGCCCAATTATAGCATTAAAGAACATTCCATTTTTCATTGAGAAAATCATACCACTCCCGGTGATCATGTCCAAGACATTACTAACGTTTGTGCAATCCATGAGATAAATGAAATGGACGTTTCACAAATTGTTGGCATCTTCATTCAAAGGGAAGGCATTGCAATGGTTTAGGAGCCTTGGGCTGGTACTATCCAAAATTGGAATCGATTATGCATAGTTCTCCATGAGCAGCTTTGGAGAAAAGGGAGATAATTTGTCTCTCGCTAGAACAATTGACACTATCAAGAGAGCTCCCATGAGTAGCTGACTGACTTCAACTTCAGATTTCAAAGGTCTTGGGATAGGATTCTAGTGGCCGTCAGGCCAACAGCTGAAGGTGCTTTTCTATATTATCTTAAAGCTTTGAATTCTGATATTTCTATGTTAATTCAATCTATGGGAGGCACAACCTTACCTGCTACTTATAGCATTGCCATTAGGGCCGAAAACTATCTTATTCAAGCTGGTAAGCTGGCTCCTAGGCCTCCCATGCCCTTGTATCCAAACTTAGAAAATCCAAGCACTAGTCAAACACCCACTTTGGCTCCTATTCCCACTCCTAGAAATCAAAGTTTAAATGAAACTTCTACTTCATCCTCTAGTGCTTCAAATGAACTCCAAGAGGTTATGAAACAATTGCATAACCTTGGAAATGAGTTGGTGACTATCAAAAGACAAAGAAGCTCAAAGTTTTAGACCGTATCGCCTCAAGCGCAATACTAGGGCTAGGCCACCATACCACCCCAATAGGCCACCAATCTAGCTACAAATCAAAGCCAAGTAAGGCCTCCTGCCACTAGACCATTTCAGCCCTATAACCCCAATGTTACATCTCGCTTCTAAAGCATTAGTGTCGATCAAAACAACATAGCTCAAGAGTATGATTGGTGTTTCCCATGCAATGAACTTCACAATTAATCTATGTGCTTCAATGGTGCTTTGAACCAATCCTTGATGGCAAAAACTACCGGCGTAGAGGGTGAAGTGAGTCAAGAAACAAATCAGCAACAAGGGACATCTCAACAAAACACAGCTACAAATGATATCGCACTTGCGAATTGGCAAGCTGAGGATTTTTGTGGCATGAATCAAACAATTTCTTAGAGTGTAGCAGCTAACACAAGATCAAAGAAGAGGAATATTGGTGAAGGGCAGTCATTGGCTCCAAGTGATCTACAACCTTCCATCACTCCACAAGTTGTCGGTAAGCAAAATGCAGCTCCAAACATGCAAGGACAGCCCAAACCACCTTCTAAACCAATTCACATGCCAGCTATTGCTGCCCATGCACAAGAAAAGAATGCACAGACTAAAGGACAACAAAGAGATGTTTCATCCCCATTTAGCATCATTGATCAAATGAAGAAGACAAATGTGAATATATCAATGTGGGAATCTTTATCCATCCCAGGCCAAAGAGATCTTCTACAAGCTGCCATGAAGAATTGGTCAACTTCGAACCAGCAGGTCCATATGCGAGAGAATGTCCTCACAAATGCTGCTCATCCTGAAGGGAATCATGGAGGACAACAAGGTAAATTTTTGAAGCCCCCTCCATTCTATGTTTCATTAATCATTGAGGATAAACTAGTACACAATTGCATGATTGATTCCGGGGCAAGTAGTTCTGTCATGCCTAAGCAAATAGCTGATCAGCTGGGTCTCCAATATGAAGTAATATCAAAGGGGGTAGTGCAATTGGATGGGACAGCAGTAGCAATGGTGGGAGTGATTAAAATTTTGAATCTTACCTTGCATGCATGCCCCAATGTTACCATTTTGCAAGATGTGTCAGTGATAGATTTGCCACCACTATTTTCCCTATGCTTATCAAGGGATTTCACAGCTAGAATTGGAGGCTACTTATCTGCTGATTGGTCACACATGTTGTTTAGAACAAGATATGGTACTAAGGTCACAATAAGATCTGAACCAATTACAAACTTTCATATTGAGCCTCATACTCCAAGCCAAATCAATGCCAACTGTTCAACGATTTGATCAAGAAGATTATCAAAGCACGATGATGAAGCTAACACCAAAGTTGGAAGCATCCCAGATTTAACTCTTGATGAATGGGCAAGTAAGGTACATGCTTTTAATCCCTACCAAGAAGTAGAAGAATCTGAGCTAGGAGTCTATTGCATACATGAAGAAAACCAGCCTATTCCTAGCATCACCAAACAAAACCATAAGGATGACAATGAGGTATGGAAATTATTTTTCGATGGATCAAGGAGTAGGCAAGGTGCAGGAGGAGGAGCTATGCTTGTTTCACCTCAAGGCATCAAATATTATTTAGCTTTTCATTTCCATTTTTCTTGTTCAAACAACACAGCTGAATATGAGGCCTTGATTCATGGACTTCATTGGGCTAGGAAAAAGGGCATAAAGAACTTGTAGGTGTTCAAGGATAGCGAGCTGATCATCAATCAAGTCAGGGGACAACATGCTACAAAGAATGAACTACTAAAGAACTACAAGAATAGGGTATGGGACCTCGTTGAGGATTTTGAAGCTTTCAACATCGTGTCCATACCTAGGAAGAAAAATGAAGCCGCGGATAGGCTCGCAGCTGTTGGAGCAATGTTTGATGTGGTTGACAACATCAAAAGGGAAAAAACACAGCCACATATCCATGTGATTGTGAGGCCAGCAGTTCCAGATAATAACACAAGCTGGCAAGTGTTTGAGAACAATCAACAGATCGTCAATTTCTTATAAGAAGAGGCTAAATTCTCGGCTAGGAATCGGGACATGATTAGAGCAGCGGATGAGGATCAAGTATGCCATTGTGGAAAAACAAGCTTCCCAAGGTTTTAGTAACATTGGAGTCTATCTTCAACCCTAATTACTAGTTTCGTAAGGAAAGGGCTAACATACAGGTCAAGAGAGAAGATTCAGAGCCAATTCTGGTTGGGGAAGGCAAAACACTTCAAATTGGCAAAGTGGCCACTAAGCAGGAGAAATCAGATTTCATACAACTTTGCCAAGAATTTCCAGATGCCTTCACTTGGAGCTATGAAGACTTGAGAGGTTTCAATCCAAAGTTAGCACAACATACCATAGAATTGGATCCAGATGCTAAACCCATCGGTAGAAGCGAGACCAGTCAACCCTCACATTGAGCCTCTAATGAAGAAAGAGCTAAACAAGTTAATAGAGGCAAGCATTATATTCCCGATCAAGCACTCAAGCTGGGTTGCAAACTTGGTTCTAGTCAGGAAGAAGAGCGGAGAAATCAGGCTATGTGTAGACTTCTGAGACCTCAACAGGGCATCTCTTAAAGACCATTACCCACTTCCTTCAATGGAACAAATATTGCAAGTGGTATCCGGTTCAGAGAGATTCTCTCTCTTAGATGGCTACTCAGGGTATAATCAGGTAATGGTGAAGGAAGATGACTAGTTCAAGACAGATTTCACCACCAAATGGGGCACATATGCCTACAAGAAGATGCCATTTGGCCTATCAAATGCTGGAGCCACTTTCCAAAGGGCAATGGATATGGCATTCAAGGGGTTGATCAATAAAATAGTTCTGATATATCTTGATGACATCACTGTATTCTCCAAAATGCAGTAATGGATCACCTCTTTAATCTGAGGCAGGTATTTCAGAGGTGTAGAAGATTTGAGGTATCATTGAATCCCAAAAATTGCATATTCATGGCTCACGAAGGAAGAATTCTAGGCCATATTGTTTCAAAGGAGGGATTGATGATTGACCCAGAAATAGTTGAAGTAATTCAAGCATTGCCATTACCAAGTCATAAGAAGGCTCTTCAAAGCTTCTTAGGAAGGATCAATTTTGTCCACAGGTTTGTTCCAAACTTTTCAGCTCTCGTAAAGCCAATAACATTGATGTTGAAGAAGAGCATGGCATTTAAGTGGACATCTAAAGGCAAGGAAAGTTTTGAGGCAATAAAAGAGGCTATATCTCAAGCTCCAACTCTCGTCAATCCAGACTTCTCCAAGGATTTCATGCTATATGCCTTTGGTGGTGGAGACATAATTTCTGCAATCTTGGCACAACAAAACAAAGAAGGATTAGAACAACCAGTTGCTTTCTTCAGTCAAGGCTTGGAGGAATATGAAACTAGGTACTCTTTCATTGAAAAGCATGTCCTTGCAGTGATCAGGAGTTTAAAGAAATTCAAGCACCTAGTCTCAAACAACAAGATCCAATTATTGGTCTCTCATGCGGGAGTCAAGGACTTCCTTCTAAACAAGGATCTGAATGAGAAACATGCAGGATGGATAACTCGTGTCATGGAATATGACATTGAGATCAAGGTCACCAAACTAGTACGTGGAAAGGGACTATGTGAACAACTAGCCTTGAGTCAACAAGTTGAAGCAGGTGATGAAAAAGAGACTGTCTTGGTATTACAGGGTGGTCAAGAATAGGAAAATGATGATGTGCCTACTCCTTGTTGGACTCAGAGTATGATAAACTTCCTATAGACAGGCCTATGCCCTCCAGAAATGAGCAAAGCAAAGAGGAGATACTTCAGATTACAAGCCATTCAATATGTGCTTGTTGATGGTGTTTTGTTTAAAAAGGACATCAATGGAGTTTTATTGAGGTGCATTGGGACGGGTCAAATTGAGAGGGTGTTACAATATTTTCATGATGGAGATTCCGGAGGACATTTCACCCCATGAGTAATAGCTCTCGCCAACAATGTTCAAAGGATGCTATACATGGATAAGAAAGTGCAAGAAATGTGCACTCTTCACGGAAAAGAAAGATTAGCACTTCCATTGCACCCAATTTTGGTTGACCAACCATTTATGCAATGGGGATTGGACTTCATTGGGGTCATAAATCCTAACTCAAGTCAAGGCCACAAGTGGATTCTCACAAAGGCAACGGACTATTTCACCAAGTGGACCGAAGCAGTAGCGCTCAAAGAAGCAAATGAGTCTAACATACTAGACTTTTATGAAGGAATAGTGACCGGAGTTCGGTGTGCCGCCACTATCATATCGCAATGCATTATCATTCATAGGTTCCAAGATTACGAAATGGGCTATCAAGAATGGAATCTATTTGAGCACCTCTTCAAATTTTTACCCGTAGGGTAATGGATAAACAAGCAGAGTCCACGAACAAGAATTTCTTAAGGATCATCAGAAGGACTCTGGATGAAAACCAAAGGACATGGCATACCAAGCTAAGATCAGCATTGTGGGCTGATAGAATAATGCTAAAGAGGTCTCACCGTAATTCTCCATACAAGTTGGTCATCGGAAAGAGGCGATTGCCTATATCATTAGAATTGCCAGCATTGGAGCTCATGAAGCAATTGGAGTTGTCTGAGTTCAAACCAATGGAGGCCAGGTATGCAGAGTTGATGGAATTGGAGGAAATTAGAGAGCATGTAGTTTAGATGATTGAGAAGGATCAGGCCTTAGTAAAAATATGGTTTGATAAGAAGGCAAGAGCAAGGACCTTCCAGGAAGGGGACCTAGTCCTGAAATGGGATGCAGATCGGGCAAAACCAGGAAAGCATTCCAAGTTTGATGCCATTTGGAGTGGCCCCTCTATGTTCATGGAATCCAAAAGTAGTAATGCCTTCCAATTGTCTACATTGGATGGAGAAGAACTCCCGATTCTGGTTGATGGAATCTATCTTAAACATTGCTACAGTTCTCAATTCAGAGTATCCTCTCGAAGAAGGAGTTGTGATACTGTGCTGGATCGAGATCAAGTTGGTTTCAGGTTATTACTTATGACTCCATGCCCAATGGATTGCTAAAGGTCAGTCGATCTTCTGGATCTAAAGCAGCGGTTGCATTGATCCCATTGAGTCACCAAATTGTTGTAAATATATCCCCCAGGTAGATATAGACAAATAGAAGAATATGGAAATCAAAGAAACTCAGAGCCTGATTTTTATTGCATCACCAATGTATGAAGGCGCAGTAAGAGGCACACTGACGAAGGTGTCGACACAAAAATGGATGCACCCTTGGCGTAGGTAAGAGGCACATGACAGAAGGTGTTGACACGAAAATGGATGCACCCTTGGCACAGGTAAGAGGTGCATGATAGAAGGTGTCAACATGAAAATGGATGTGCCCTTGGTGCAGGTAAGAGGCGCACGACAGAAGGTGTCGACATGAAAATGGATGCGCCCTTGGTAGGAGAGTGTCGACATGGCAGAAGTCACACCTTGGTGCACGTAAAGGGCACATGACACAGAATGTTGACATGATAGAATTTTTGCCTTGGTGCATGTAAGGGTATGTCGACATGAATATGGATGCACCTATGGCGCACCTTCAGGAGGCACAACATTCTGAGTGCTGACAGGAAGCAAACCCTGACCCAGATATTCAGACGGCCATAAATTTTCACAGGGAGCTCGAGATTCACACAAGGTTGGACTTTTTGGAAAGCTTACGAGGTCCTCTATCCAACTAAAACTAGATATCTTTAATTGGGTGGGAACAAGTTCTTAAAAATCAAAATGTAGTTTACCACCTTTTAAGTTTGATAGGGTTCTCACCTACCACCATAATGAGATAAATTAAATGCAACCTGGAGGTGGTTGGGGTAGATTGGGATTTCCTCTCTCTTCCCTCTCTCATTCTTCCTATAAATTGTAAGGAGGGGCTTCTTTCTAAAGGTTGGACATTCTTGTTTTGCCCCTCCCTTCTTCTCTTTGGCAGGTGGATTTGTGGAGTTCAAACCTCCCATCTAAAATTGTAATGCAACTTTGCCTCTTGGAATTTTGTGGTGTGTTTTATCAATCTTTGGAGAAAATAATGCATGTTTTTGGATGATTCTCAACCCTCTCTATGTTCATTTTCATCCTCCTAATCTTTCACTAAATACAGTTCTCATGTGCATGATCTTGCACTTGTGTTTTTTATGGTTTGTGTTTATTGGCAAGACAGTGTTCTTCATTCCTCGGTGCATCACCTTTGTAGTTTAGGTTTTATTTTTATGCATCTTCTTATCTTGTCTCCTTGAAAGTTATATTAGGTTTTTTAGGAAACCCTCTACAAATTTTACGTGTGCATCTAAACAGAGGAATAGGAACCGACCTTCATTTGGAGAGCTTTTCCGATTTCGCAAGGTCCCACACTTGGGAAAAGCTCCATGTTATGCAATCACACTGAGAGTCTCAACCCATCGAGTTGCAGAAATTTAGGGGTGCTTTGTGATTCTCTGTCAACAGCTTTTAGGAGGATTTTGTGGTCGAGGTAACCATGGAGGAGGAAGGAGTGAGTTCCCATATGGAACATGTTTCAATTGTGGATCTACATAACATTACAAACGTGAATGCCCAGATCTGTTGTAGTGCTCGTGGTGTGGAAAGAAGCATAAGTATGAGGAGTGCCTAGAATTGTTTGAGCATATGAATCAGAAGCACTAAAAGGACAAGGGTGCTATGATGGTCAGTATTAAGAAGGCAGACATACAGTGGATGCCCTAGGTAACATGGGATGAAGGTTTAGATCCTGTCTTAGTAACAACAAGGGTAGAAGCCATGCATGTGAGAGAGGTACCAAGATAGAAAACCCTAGTTTCAAGGGAGGAGGTCGTTCATGGAAAGTATCCAAACCCCGCACATCAAAAGGAGATATATCAAGACACCATGGATGTTATTTGAAGCTTACAAGGGGAGATCTAATGTCTAAAGGAGCAATCTAGGAGGGAGGAACAAGGAAGGAGAGTCAAGGTGCAAAAGGATGACCTGGATGAGGTCAAGGAGGTGTGTAAAATGCTAAGGCAAGAGAATATCATTCCCTTGCTAGGATCCTAGTTGAGAGAGAAGGTACCACGCTACTGGAGAAGAGCGTGAGAGATAGGTCTTACATGCGAACCTTCCCCCTCACAACCTCGACTATGACAAGGAGATTACGTTGAATGTAGTTGTACATTAATGGATCCTCAGAAATATCCTCATTGACACAGGCGCGAGGTTAATGTTCTATTTTTGGATGCATGGCACCAAATGGGAAGACCTACATTACAGCCATCTTTGAATGTGTTGTATATGGAAAACAAAACTAAGGCAATTCCCATTGGTGTCTTGAAGGATGCAACTATTACTATCTAGGGAGCCAAGTTTACTGGGGACTTCGAAGTCTTGGTGCTCACCGAGGTGGACAATTTCCCAGCACTACTTGGGCACCCTTGGTGTTACAAGAACAATGTGGACCTTTGGTTCAACAAAGGGTACATCAACTTCGAGAACAAGGAGGAATAGGTCATTATACCCTTGGCTAATGGAAATTTGGGGATAAGAAGTTCTGGACAGATTTATGTGTGCTCAATCAGAGACCCTAAGATGATACACCCTACTAACGGGGTTATCTAATTTGAATATGCTCAATTAGTGAGTGATACCACCAATCTAACATGTGACAATTGGGTGCATGGAACTTATGAATTAATGGGATGGTAGTTGAGAGGGTCGGTGACCAAGGTGACTAAGGTGCACACACGGTTAGGTGCCTTGGAGGAAAAGAACTACCCAAGTATTCAGGAGGAGCCTTCCCTGAGATATTTCTACAGGAGGTGGAAGCTCAGTGGAAGGATGGAAAGGAATGGAGGGGATGTTAAGTTATGTCTTGCTTAGCACAGTAGCTTGGTGGTGGGCCACACATTAGGAGAGCCTTTTAGAGTGGCACGAGGTAAGAATTTCTCTCTCTGTCATATTTTCTAGGAGCAATGTACCCACCATCATCAAGGAGTACCATGGGAAGGAGCCCACCTCTTTCCATATCCAAGAGTGTGAATGGGTCTAGAGAGAAGGTGTGGAAGCTTTTCCACCATCCCTCTGGGTGCACAAGTTTTATTCTACATTGCAGGGTTGTGTGTGCACATGGTACATTCATTCGGAGACATGCCACCAGACAAGGAATTGGCAAGAGCTCATGGATGACCTTATTCAAACCTTTGAATATTGGAGTACCAAGCCATCGATTGATAAGGCCTTGTAGGGTATCAAGCACCTTACCATGGGGGATAGTGCCAGGACGGAAGATAGGTTGTTGGAATTACTAGGTGAACCAAGATTGGAGGCATGTTTTGAAGAAGAAGAGGAAGCAGAAGAGTTATAGCTTGAGCGCGCATGTTTGGAAAAGGAGAAGGGAAAGTTGGTATATGTGATTGATGGAGAGGAATCAAAAATCTTAGATGTTAGCCATTCTATAGGGATGTGTGAGGTAGTGAATAGTGCAGATACTCATGTGCACGCCTATCATAAGCCCTTAAATACAAAAAGGCTAACATCGATTCTCAAGAAGAACCTAAGGAAGCTATTATTGGGGATTACTAGACAAAGAAGGAAGTATCGAATATCATTGATCTGTATGTGAATTTGAGGATTTATTCCGCATGGGTACCATGAGCTCAAAGGCATTCACCACTCCTTAGGGGAGATGAAGATAAAACTAAAGGACGATGTGCACACAATTAGAAAGAGACCCTCTTTGGATGAATCCCAACTTGCATGTGTGTAGTTCAAGGAGGAGATAGAAAAAATGATAGCTTTTGGGATCATTGAGGCAGTGGAAGAATCGGAGTGGATAAGCTCGATGGTAATCAACATCAAGAAGGATGGGTGGATTAGAATTTGTGTGGATTATAGGGAATTGAACATAGTTTGTGTCATTGATCCATTTCTGACCCCCTTCATTGAAGAAATTTTGGAAGGAGTTGCTAGGTGCAAAATCTATTCCTTTACGGATGGATTTTTAGGGTACCACCAAGTCTAGATTGCAAAGGAAGACCAGGAGAAGACAACTTTCACCACCGAGTGGGGAATTTTTGCATATACAGTCATGCCATTTGGGTTAAAGAATACACTGTTGCCTTTTCATGCATAGTGGTGCAAGCATTCCAAGAATTCATCCATAAGTTCCTTCAGTCTATCTCGGATGATTGGATAGTCTATGGTCCAGTTAAGGACCATTGTGACAACTTGAGATTAATGTTTGAAAGGTGTAGGCGAGTTGAGGATATCCTCAACATTAAGAAGTGTGTGTTTTATACACCCTTTGAGAGTTTATTGGGGCATATCCTATGTAAGGAGGGATTACAAGTAGATCCCGCTAAGGTTACCATTATTTTGGGGTTAAGGGAGCCTACTAGCAAGAGCGTAGTGTGTGGATTCCTTGGGCATACAGGCTATTACAAAAAATTCATGGGGATATGCCAAGATCATCACGCCTTTAGAGGAGCTACTTAGACATAAAAGTTCCTTCCATTGGGGAGAGGCGTAGCAAAGGGCATTTGATACATTAAAGGATAGGCTTATCACCGCACCTATTTTACATTTTCCCTCTTGGGACAAGCCCTTCCATGTCCATGTAGATGCCTCAGGGACCACCATTGGAGTAGTGCTTGCACAGCCAGGTGAAGGAATTGTTGATCATCCTCTATGTTTTACAAGTAGGAAGCTGACACCAGTAGAGAAAACTATACCACAACCGAGCATGAGGCATTGTCAATGATCTACGTGCTCTTCAAGTTTAGACAATATCTACTGGCAACACCCTTTGTGTTTTACACCAATCACATGGCATTAAAATATTTAGTGAACAAGCTTGTTCTACAGGAGTAATTTTTGATGGGTATTGTTGTTTCAAGATTTTGAATTCACCTTTGTAGTGAAGCCTGGAAAAAGCAATTGCGGACCTGATCATCTGTCAAGAATTGATTCAGGGGAGGATGCACAGAGTATTAAGGGAACAATGCTAGATGCACAACTTTTTAGGTTACGTTGCATGCCCTTGAATTTGGAAGAGATTACAATATTTTTAAAGGAAGGTGTGGCACCGAAAGGAATGAAGACATTGGAAAAGAAGTAGTTGGCCATACACGTCATGCCCTACATGTTAATCAGTGGAGACTTATACAAGTTAGGACATGATGAAGTTTTACATAGATGTGTCTTAGAGCATGAGCACTTGGCCATCATGGAGGAAGTGCGGGTGGGAATTATGTAGGTGATGCCACCACACGTAAGATATTAATGGTAGGTTTGTGGTGGGAAACCTTGTACAAGGATTGTAGAGACTATTGTAAAGCATGTGACCATTGTTAGCACATTGGAAAACCAGGAAGGAGAGATGAGATGCCTTTGCACCCTATTCCTAGTGTGAAGCCTTTTGAAAAGTGGGTGATAGACTTTGTAGGACCTATTACACCAGCAAAGTGTGTAGGACTGGTCACGTTATGTCATCACTTGCACAAATTATCTCACAAGGTGGGCAGAGGCAGCCCCAACTAAATATTGCACAACAGCAACAATGGCAAGGTTCTTATGGGAAAACATTATCACAAGGTATGGATGCCCATTGAGTTTGACCAGTGATAGGGGTACACATTTCTTGAATGAGACTATGAGGATCCTATTATTAGAGTTCATGGTGGCTCATCACAAGACTATGCCCTATCACCCACAAGAAAATGGAACCGTGGAAGCATTCAACAAGATACTAAGTCATACCTTGACATAAAAAAATTGATGTCGAAAGACAAGATTGGGATGACAAAGTATCGGCAGTATTATGGGCTTATAAGACAATGTATAAAAGGCTGAACAAAGCCACACCTTTTCAATTGGTGTTTGGTGTGGAAGCTATTTTACAGTTGAATTTATGTTTCCTTCTCTGTGAATAGCGTGCGTAGGAGGGTTAGCCGATGAACAAGTGTTGGAAGAAAGAATTGATGAGTTAATGAAACTGGATGAGAGACGATCACTCACCCGATGGAGCCAAATAGTGGAAAAGGCAAAGAAAAAGGCTTGGCATGATTGCCACATTAGAAATAAGAAGTTTGAGGTTGGGTAGATGGTGTTACTATATGATTCCAAGTTTCTGCACCATCCAGGGAAGTTGAAAGTCCATTGGTTGGGTCCTTACACAATCTCGTACATCCTTGATTTGGGTGCGTGCCAATTACAAGTGTTGGATGGGATGAATTTTCCTAGAAAGTTCAATGGGAGTAGGCTAAATCCCTACTATAAATAAGCCTTCTTGATATTTGTAAATAAGGTAGTTTTTCCATTTAGTTTAGAAGTTCACTTTATGCATTTTCCCTTTCTTATGTTTTCCTTTCGCGATGTTGTTTTGTTTTGCACCTTGGGCACTGGTAACCTTATTACTATTTTTCAAAAGTTATGAGTGTGTAGAGGACCATGCATCACTTTAAGTGTGGGGTGGAGAAAGGGGAAGAAGTGTGTGATTAAATTACCAAGGAATTTGTGTTGAAAAACCTTGTTGAGTAGCCGAGGTTGAAAGAGGTATATAAAGAGAAAAGATAAAAGAATGGTTGGTGCCAGGGTAAAACTACTTGTAGATCCCACGTACTAAGGAGGAAAAAGTGCATTTAAGGAAACATGAGGTAGGTGAGAGCAAGAATTAGGACAGAAGAAGTTCCTTCAAAGGCATGGGTTACGCCCACGTAAGAGTCCCCGTCGAGTTAGAGGAGTTTTCACGCAGGTTGGGCATGTGAGTAAAGGTGCTAAAGATGGGCTTTGTTTGAAAAAGCTGCATTAAATGAACAAAGTACGGTGGTAGGTGAAGTAGCATTTAATGTTTAGAAAAGAGAAAAACTATAAGTAAACGGTCGGGGCACTCTCATTTTTACTTTGTGAAATAGAGGAGTTTGAGATATAAGCGAGTTCTATAAACTAGGGTTTTCAGATTTGATCAAGTGAAGGAAGATCTGTGAGATTGAAGCGTGAGCAGCTAGTTTGATTTTGTGAACTAGAAGGGGTTACACGGGTGTGGAAAGAGTTAAAGAGGTGTTGTCTTGTGAATATTTTATCCCAGTTAGGGTTCAACAAACTAGGGCATGGGTTCAGAAGAGTTGTATCACGGATTTGAGATTGGAGGATTGGAAGAAGTAAGACAGAGTAACAAGGAGAGAGTAGGAGTGATAAGAGGACCTCGACAATGGCACCTAAGAAAGGAAAGGCCAAGGCCAAGGCCAAACAACAAGAACCCGAAGTAAACACAAATGAAGAATGGTATGCAGAGATGCAATACCCAGATGGGGTGATGATGGGGAAGGAATGGGAATCCCACCTAAGAAGTGTACCTATTAGTGACTATAATCACTACACAAACACAATAGAAAAGGAAATGGTACTAGAATTAGTGTGCCCCACCAGCAAATGAACACCAGAGGGTTTGCCAATATATAATGATGATGTTAAGATCAAAATGGAGAAGGCAGGGCTTCTATAACTCTATGAGTTTCCCTATTTTGGAAAGCAGCAGTGCTTGTACCAATGGTTGATGTCACGGGTACACAAAGATTACTTCCACTTTGCAAGGTGCAAGATGCGCGTGACTCCTAGCTTATTTCACAATTTATAGGCCTCATATGTGAGGGAGATAGCTTGGAAGATGACCTTGGTGACAAGGAGGCTATTCAAGAGACCATCACCAAGTATGCCTGCAAGAAGGGGTCATGATACTATGACATTTCAGACATCAAGGACCCCATAATGAAAATGGCCATGCATCTAGTGACTAAGCTAAATGGCTAGGAAAGGTGGACACAGGTCAACAAACCTTGGTTACATGTCTACGAAAAATTACAGAAGGCACCATATACAACCTATCCACTTACATTGCAGAATAAATTGTTAAGTTCATAAAGGAAGGGGATGGGATCCTCTTTGGCAATGTATTAATCACCATTGTATTCATGGAAATTAGGGTGCTTGACACAATGGACAAATTTGTATGGGAGTACCCCGCCAAGGATCCTTCACCCATGAAGAGGTTCAAAAATTATTCTGTGATAAAATGATAGCACCCCATAAGGTGCGGCTGGAGAAATGGTACATGCACCTAAGAAATGCATTTGGGGTAGAGCAGAGAATCCCTGAACAACTCCCAGCATCCACCGAGGGGGAAGCCGAGTTCATGATTTATCAACACTATTTCCCGGTAGGTTTAATCGATAGACAAATCATGGAGCCCTTGGTGCAAGCTCCCTTCACGTTCACCGTCAATACTTCTAAGTGGGAGTGAATAGATTTAAGGAGTCAAAGAAGCTAAGGCTGGAGCTAGGTAGTCTGGACTAGGAACATAGGGAGATAATAAAGAATCTGAATTACCCCGGTGGCAAGCACACGTACGTGGAAAAGTACATGTCGCACAAGATCCAGATGACTACACTAATAACACTACCCATTGCATGAGGTGCCACACGCGCACATGTACCTTTGTATAAGGCCAAAGTTTGAGAAGGTGCATATCTGGAGAATGAAGTCTCCATACCTGAGGATCCCTTGGAGAGAAAGAAGCCCATGCCCAAGAAGAGGGGAAGAGAGGAAAAAGCACCAAGTGTGTCGACTACTCAGACAGTGAGCATGCCAACAACAAGCACCAAGCCAAGCACCTACATATGGAGAAATAAGTCTCTGGTGAAGGAAAAGATGCCAGAGGTAGAGGCACCTAGGCAACCCATCACCATGGAAGGATCACCTAAGGAAGAAGATAAGGTTGAATCCCCTGATTAGGAGCCACCTCTCAGGAAAAAGTAGAGGGTGGATAAGGAAGCTGACTCGAGAGGTGACCAACAGCTTGGAAAAATACTTGGGAGAAAGAGAAGATGAGAGTGAGGAAGATGTCGACAAGGAAGAAGAGGCAGAGAAAGACTAGGAGCCACATGTGTTTAGTATCTATGACTCAGAAGAGGAGAGTGGAGATGGGAAGTAGGAGTTCATATTCACATGGCGCAAGGGCACACAGGATGAGGAAGACACTGAAGACATGAAGGGGGATGAGGAGGTTTCCAAGGAGAAATAGGGAGCCATAAGTTTTACAAAGGATCAGATCACTGAGGTGGTAGAAAGAGAAGCACAGAAAATGCTCGAAGTCCTGGTAGACCAAGAGTTGGAGCGTAGCACAGACGACATATATGTGAAGGAAGGGAAGGAGGAGAACATTAAAAAGAGCATGACAGCTTGGGAGGCCCCACTCTAACAGTAAGCTTCCCCAAAGGTGCATGCTCGAGGCAGAAGAACTCTTGATGTAGAACAGAGACAAGTAATGGGCTATGTTGATGACACAAAGAAGGTGTTATGCATGTGATTCCAAAGCACTATACCCACGGAAAGGCTCCTAGCCATGGGGTCTTTTGAAAAGGATGGCACGTACCCCAGAACCAAGAAGATGCTCTCTTGGGCATTTGAGTCCCACATTGATGAGCCAGACTTCGAATTCTGTCAGGGGGCACTCATAACATTTCCAGAATCTAAGGGGGTCAATCCCTTAGTGAATGCTCAAGAGCTCTCGGATGAGAAAGTCTGCAATGCACTTAACAAGGTCGCAGTCGAGACCGAGGCTAGATTATTCACGTGAAACGATAAGATTAGAGTGCTTTGGAGGGGAAGTTAGGGAAGAAGGAAGAAGAACTAGCGAAAAGGCCAAGAGCTTGAAACAGGAAGAATTGATCAGCGTACTTTAAGGCGCGAGTTAAAGGAAGAGAAGATAAAGGTGTAGGAAGTGTACAAGAAAATGGAGTCTATTAAAGGCGCCATCCTTTTGAAGCACCCAGACTTAGTGCCACCCACATAGAAGTACTCATCCCTCTTGGAGTGTCTAGAAGATCTAACGCACATCCTCACTATGGATAGACTACTCTTGGCCCTAGAATCAGAGAAGAAGTGGTTTGCGCACTTGAAAGAGGAGGATAGATTGAAAGTGGTAGCACTCATTGCCGAGTATAGCCAAGTACTCACGGAGGTTAAGGTCATTACCCAATCTACAGAGGCTATGTATGATACATGCGTAGATAGGGATAAGGTGGCAAGCTCCTTGGTTGCCACACTTGAAGCAGAGTTAAAAGAGTTCCAAGAAAAGAACAAGGGGAATAGGGCAGAGAGGGACAAGGTTCTAGCCAAAGTAGAGAAGAAATCAGAGGCAATTGAGGCTTTAAGGAGCTCAATTAAGGCCTGGCTAAAGGAACTATACCCCCAGATTACTAGGAGGATGGATAAACTTGAGGACCTAGGCAAAGAGATGGAATAGATCGTGGACACTTTGGGCACCCAGGGAATTGGCCTAAGTTTTGATGAAGTGAGCACCCTAGTGGGTGACCTCTGCCAGAAGGCATAGGGTGAGGTCAAAGAGTGGAATAAGCTAGAGGTAGATTTGTGAAAAGATTTCCCTAGCTTGCTGAATTGATGCTCCCCCCCATTCTTCATTCTTTCCCCAATTCTTTCATTCCTTATTCTTTGTAAAGTGTAAGACTATTCATTGATTCCCTAGACAACATGCATCTTGGTCAAGTAAAATGTTTCCAAGGATGGAGAACAGCATAGTGTGGGGTGATGTTGGACCCCGTAATATTGGCCAAGTATGAAGGTGCTTATGCATGCAAGGTCCCAATTATGAAAAGGCGCGCAAGGTAAAAGCACATGAGAGAAAGGTATAAGGAAGCACATAGCACATGTGGTGCATAAAAGGATGTTTGGTACTTAATCAATTTGAGCACCCATGGCAGAACACGTGAAAATCATGATCGGTTGCACATGGATAAGATGTCAACATGGCGATAGGTTGGCCCTGATAGGGGCATGCCTTGGAATCTTCTATAAGAACATCATGAAATAAAGTGGAAATATTAGGCCTGGAGAAGCATGCTCATATGAACGACCACATTTGACACTTGGCACTAGATCTGATGGCGCTGGAAGGTGAGTTGGAAGTGTATGAGAATTATAAATACAAGTGCCTTCGAGTAAGATATATACAAGTTTGAGATGTAGCGCAGTTTAGAGAGAGCATGAATTGATATATAGATCTAAAGAGTGAGTGGAGCTCTGTAGAGATGTTGCGAGGACTCTGTTAATGGATAATTGTATCCAGGATGAGAATGTCTTGGGCATGGAGTTGTAAATTTTCCTGTGATAGCTTAGTTACACAAGTCCAATGATATACATGATTGTGGTCTACTCTCTGTGACACTCTGTAATGAATCAATGAATGTAATGAGGTTACCAATATAATATATATGTGAATATAAATGGTTCTAATACATATTTCTCTCTTATAAGTTATCTTTCCTTTCATGCTATGAATGAATGCTTATATAATTCTTTTCTGTCATAATGCATGTTCTGGATCCTGTTAAAACACTTGGTCTGAAGTGACTACAAGGATCTAGAGGTCGTTCTGAGCCCTATGGTTCTTGTATGTTTCAACCTCCCTCATGAAAACTCTTACACTAATCATAGATGATGTTTCCCATTAAACTCACATAAAAGAGAGACTTTTTACCCACGTGTGCCTCGGTGATCGCTCAACTTTCACCGCATGATAGGCCGATGTGTATAGGATTCCTTCATTTTGTAATGGGAGTAAAAATAACTACAAGAATCAACATGTTAAACCAAAGGTGTAGTAGGAGGACTATATATATGTGAATCAACATGTGTAACCAAAGTCTTAGTTATTTTCATGCAAAATGTGCAGCGTGAAAAAATTAAAACTTTTCAACATGAAAACTAAGCCCATAATTGAAAATTATGTTTCACAATCATTGTGCATCATTCCTCTAGCCACCCTACCCTTAATTATACCCTCACCTGGTATAAGAGCAAATTAATAACATGATTATCCAATGTGTTTCAGTTTTAATATAATTTTTACTAATGTGATTAGTGATCTCATTGAGATTCAATGAAAGACAACTTACTTCGGAGGCCTAAAAATGTCATTTTGGACATTCCATGGCTAGTAAACCTCATTTGTAAGTGTATAGAGAAAATATAAATCATATGAGAGTGATGTAAAAATATATTGAAGGTGTTAAAGGAAATTTTAGGGAATAAAATTTGGTTCAGGAATAATTTGTTCAACATCGGATAATTCAGGGTGTAGTGAATGAAAGCTCCTCATTGAAAACTAACTTATCTGGATGATTTTGGGAGTTCTATAAGGATTTAAGAAGAAAATAAATATGCATAAAAAATCTATTAGAATCCTCTATAAGGTGAAAACATCATATTTTCTCCAATTCTCAAATATTTCCTAAGATAGTTTAGATCTCAACAACTCCCCCTCTTAGTTCAATATGGAATAAGTCCTAAATTTTGAATTTTAGGAATAATTAGGTCTCAATAATTGTTCTATTGATCTTATCAGGTATTTTGGAGTCAAAATCATATAGTTTTTACCCCAAAACACTTTCCTAATATTCTGAGGTGAAAAATCAATTCAGTGTCCCAATTTGGACATCCAAGGTAAAATATACTTTCCAAATCTAGAAAAGTCACACTTTGGACACTCTTGTGTCCCCTATGTCCCTTAAAGGACAAGGGGACAAGGGGGGACACCAAAGTGTGACCTCCTTCCCCTCCCCAAGTCACACTTTAGAATTTGAGTTATCCCAACTATCCCCTCTATCCTCATAGTACAAGAGGGACAAGGGGACACAAAATTTTGACCTCATCCCTCCATTTCATTTTTATCCTAACTTTTTTCAGGCTAGTATGGTCGAATTTGAGCCAAAAATACATGGAAATTTCATCAACTCTCCATATCTCTAAAACTTGTCATTTTTAAGAAAATTGGTGTTTATTTCCCTTCTAACCTCCATTAATGATCACAAATGCTACAACATCAAATTACAAAAATTGGTTTTTTATTCTATGGAGACCCAATGACGTGAAAAACCTCAAAATTTGGAGAAGATAATCTTGAAGGAAAACCCATAATTTCAAGACCATTTTTGTTGCAACCCGGCACCTATAAATTTCATTTCAAAAAATAGTAGGTGTCCATGACTACGCATGTCTAAAAATATTATTTTTCTTAAAATCATGAATTTTCAACATCCAAAACATCTGAAGAAAACAAGAAGCATCAAAAAATGAAAACTATGAAAACTTGTTAAAAATAGCAGAGTCCTAGAAAAGACCTGTTAAAAATAGTAAGTCTTTTAATTACACTTAGAAAGATATGGTAACTCCCATTATGCCTGTATCATTTCTTTCTTCCATCATCACAAGGCCAAGAATTTAATTCATGGATGGAAAGAAAACCCCATGTAGGATCCTAAAACATCAGTTCTAAGGTGATCTGCGCATGGCATAGTTTGATGTAAGAATTTGGATAGTCCAAATCATCCTAATTATGGTTAAAGAGATTCATCATGTTTGAATCCATTCATGAAAGGGAGCTCATGTGGATCACATTGTGACAAAGAACATATTAGGGTGTTAATGTGTGTAAATGATAGTCACTTAGAAAACAAGAGAAATCAATAAAATCATGAGGTATGTGAAGAATTTGAAATATCAAGAGCTCCATTGGAACTCAATTTCATCAAGGATATTTTCATTGGGAACATGATAAGATAATATCATCATGAGTGATGGTGGAAATCATCTCGAGCTCAAACAATGCCTATCTCTTGAGTGTTTATAAACACTCAATCAATTGTTGGTGATGTGCTCACATATTACAATTCGAGAGATGACATTTATAGTATTTCAAAGTATAGTGTGGAGGTCAAGATTATAGAACCCATTATCAAATATCTCTTCAAGTTCCATTCAAGAGGAGGAAACCTATCTCCATGAGGAATAATTTATCAAAAAGGTGTCTAGGAATACTAAGTATGTTTCCATCCAATTGATGGTGGATATCATCTCAGGCTCGAAATAATGCTCAATATGTTTCCATCCAATTTATGGTGGAAAAAATGATGGTGGAAGTATGTTTCCATCCAATTGATGTTTGAAAAATTGATGGTGGAAATCATCTCAGTGCTAAAACAATGTATTTATCTTAAGTGTGTCTAAACACTAAATCAATTGTTGGTGACGTTATCAAATATTAAAATTCAAAGAG
This sequence comes from Taxus wallichiana var. yunnanensis, assembly GCA_018340775.1. Lineage (NCBI taxonomy): Eukaryota > Viridiplantae > Streptophyta > Pinopsida > Cupressales > Taxaceae > Taxus > Taxus wallichiana. The sequence continues at coordinate 49,896,808 of CM031239.1, forward strand.
ATGGCATTTTTAGTAATTCAAGATAGTGTGGAGGTCAATAACATAGAACCCATTCTTAGATATCCCATCAAATTCCATTCGGAGGAGTAAACCTATCTAATGAGGAACAATTGAGGAAAAAGGTGTCTAGGAATACTAAGTATGGTTCCATCCAATGAGATGACATATTTTTCACAAATGTGAAATCTGATTCTCAAGGAGTGAGGTGATGATCATCATATCTAACTCTACCATTATGTTCAAATATCTTCAATAGATAATTCAGGGTGAGCTAGTAAAAGTACCAAGGCATCCAAAACCATCTTGTGTGAAGGATCAAGAAGTTTTATATTCCAATCAAAGCCATATGAACAAGAAGATGCATGAGCATCCTAAATTTTATTTCATTCAAGGAGGTTTTTGAATCCAGAAAGGGAAAGGCTATGATCTTCACTTAGATTACCATGTTTGGAAGAATGGGAAATCATCTCAATTTCACTTGATGATATTCACTTGATAGTGTTCTTAAACACTCATTCAACACCTTGTAGTGTGATCACATCTCAAAAGAGGAAGCACATTGCAATCACCTCATTTCAATTCAATAGAGGGCCATAAGACAAGAATCTCATTCAAGGAGCAATCCTTCTATCTATAAGGTAAAGACCTATTTTAGGAAGTAACAGACAAGCATAAAGAGGTTTAAGCATCATGGAGTTGATTTGTGATCACCAAGGTGAATTGTGAAGGCCTAGAGAAGTAATAAAGTGATCCTCACTCCTACCTTGTAATTAGAAGAGATCATCATGTTCCCATCACAATGTAAATCTCAAACAATAGTGTCTTTGAACACTTATTCGATGCTCTGAAATGTTTTCATTATCTCACAAAAGAAGTATATTGTGATCACAGTGCTTCAATTTAGCAAGTTCTTCATCGATAAAGGATTCATATTCATCAGATTGGTCAAACCTTCTATCTTTCTCTCTTCTTTCCTCTCTCTTTATATTCTAATGCTTCACTAAAAATGTACTTTTCCCCTATTTTATCTTATTCACTTAAGTGACCTTCAATTTAACATTGTAAAAGTCCTTTTTCATCAATAGTAAAAGACTCACTTTCATTCCCTAGAAATATGAAATGTCACAAGTGATGAGGAAAGGTGAAAATTCATGTGGGGGAGATGAAAAGATAATTTGTAATGCTATAAATTGTAATGACTTCTCTATTCCAAAGGGTTGGTAATTATGGATTGTTGTATGTTGTTGAGATTTGTATCACTACTACATCAAGAAATAAGATCTATATTTCCTCTATTTCCTTTTTAATGTTCCTTTATTCTCTTTACTCTCAAAATTTTCAAGCATGGTGATATTTTATAACCAAGAAGGAACTTTGTGTCCTTGATTAATCAATCTGTAGAACTTTTGTCTCTAGTTTTTTAGTCTTTCTTTTTGCTTACATTGTTGTGTTATTCTAATTAAATGTGGACCTACTCTAGTTACTTTGGTTACATTAATATTTTCTCCTTATTTCTCCTCCTCCACTTTACCTCCCTTCATATAAATTTTTTCCCTTGTACACTATACAATCACTTTTCCATAGGTTTAGTGGAGTAATATTATATGATCCCCAACCTAACAACCACCTAATGTTTTTATTTATTTTACATTATATAATAAGAGCCTCCCCATACCTAAGAAGGAGGGGCTTAACCCCATGTGCATTGGTGAAAAAAAAAAATCATTACAACAAATTATTTCACCAAAAATAGAATAAGACCTAGGAGTAATAGAGCTATGTGAATCAAAATGTGTAACCAAAGTCCTAGCATAAGACCTAGGAGGAATAGAGTTATGTGAATCAGTGTGTGAATCCAAGGACTTATTAGAATACCTAAGAGGATTAGAGTGTGTGAATCTATTTTGATTCAAATTACCTATACGTATGTTTACTAGGAGTGGGGATAGAGGTTATAGTAGAATGACTAGGCATGTTAGGGGAAGGAGCCTCAAAAGGGATACCTTGATTAATAATATCCTACTGATTATGAAAAAACTTTATATACTTGGTGAATAATTTATGGGATAGCCTTAATAGATAGTAACCAAGGGAGACAAAGACATAAGGTACCAAAGTTAAGAGAACTAGCAACCAAGAATGAATTTGGTATGGTAATAGCACTAGCAATGATAGTTAACATGATACAATGATAAATGAGGATCAAGATTCTATGTGAGATTCTCGAGAAGAGATACTAAGAGATTGAAGAAATGACCAAGAACACACATTATCTTTGTTGTGTGGATCAATTAATACACAATGTATAGTTATTTAATGAATAGATACAGTAATATATAATGTATTAGAAATAGTCTCATCTATATCGTAGTCGAAAGTAATGCATGGTGTAGAAGGAGGTATGTGAGTAATACATAACATCTAAAGCATGGTCATAAAATGGCGGTGATGGAACCACATGATGATCATTATTTATTTAAAAATTATATGTGGAATTTGTATGCTTAGGGAGTGGATCATTGAATATCTTCAATTTATAATTGGTATTTTTTGGCTTAGAAGATTCAACGGGCTCATCCAATTCAATGGCATAAGATTCAATAAGATATTGAATAACATGATGAAGATTTATGCATATGTCCATAGAATGACCAATACATCAGTAATAATTGCAATGGGCTTTGACATCAAAACTCTTACTATAAGTTTTTCTCACATCAACCTCATACGGTGGAGGGAGAGACACAAAGTTGCACTCAAGTAATTATTTTAAGAAAATATGAGGAGCACGTGGTAAAGGTGTCAACTGTCATCATGCAGATTGTAATAGTGGCTTAGTAGGTTGATTAATATCATTGAAAGTGTCTTTAAAAGAAACCTCATCATCATTATTCATTTCTTTAAACATATATTTGTTGTGAAATTTATCATTAGATCTATTAAGAGTAATAAAATCATACTTGATCTTATTCATGTGTAATAACTTAGCTTCATGCTCTTTTAGTGTATGATATAGATGGTCAAATGATATAAATTTTTCAAACATGACTGATTCTTGCAAAGGAGGAAGTAAGCTTTATGTAAAAAGGTCTTGCAAGTCACTATCAACCAAGATATTATTCATCTTGGTAAGCATGGTTTGATAATGCAAGACATAATCATTGATACGTTCATAAGATCCTTGGTTTATCTTGGACATTTGCCTATAAGAAACCAATCTTTTTCAATATTTTTAGATTTGATTAAGATTTACACATAACCAAAAAGTAATGAAATAGAAGCTACATGGGGTTATTATAATTAATTAACTTCCAACATTAATCATTGAATATTAGAATAACACATTAATACTTATAATAAACGTACATGATACACAAGGTATTGTATGCGTTAGCTGATTCCAAATGATCCAGGGACTAATTGAGGTGATCTAAAATATGGAATAAGGAGATCTAAACCTAAGAGTATCTCAATACTTGTTGGCAAAATAATTTTTCATGTGGGAAAATTAGGTATCTCTACACAACGCTCCGGGACTAAGTCCATCTCCTTGAATGGGGAAGCTTCATTTATTGAAAACAAGGAAATTATATACACTATTCTAATAATTGGGGTGGTCTTTTGACCAGGGATCACACATGGGTACTTCCCTACACCTGTGGAAAAATGCTTGTAGAAACTACAAGAGAGGAAAAATATTGAGAGGGAGATATGAAGAGAATAGTAAGGAGGGTTTTCATAATAATTATTATAGGAGAGTTTATTTCTAAAAACTATAATAAATCGATTATTTCAATGATAATACATCATTCACATAGAACAAGGAATAAGACAAAATAAGTGCAAAGTCTCATTTCATTATGTTTCACAAGATTACAATTCTCATGGAGTATAGTTGAGATGGAGAGGAAGGCATTAGACTAGAAAATGGAAGAAATCAGCTATTTTGCTTCTAGAGAGAAAATGAGATCTAGAAAACAACAATATACATCCCTTGGAAGTGGGGAGGTCACCTCAATTTATAGATTTACAATGTAACTCTTCATCTACCCCCCACAAGACTCGTCATGTTCCTATTCCACTTGTGACTTTTCATCTTCCTTAGAAGTGAGAAAATAATTCCTCTTTTATAAATCAAAAGGGACTTTTACAATGCAACATTAGAAAGTCACTTGAGTGGAAAAGACACAATTTCATGATTACACACAATGAAGAATTATAAATGGAGAGAGAAGAAATATGGAGAACAAGGATAAGGAGAAGGGAGTTGACTAATTTTTTGATGAAAAATATTCCTCTAATTAATAATCAACTCCATTCAGCTTCCACAGAAGATCTTCAATGATGAAGCTTTGACCCTTGACCATCTTATTGAACGTAGAAATTGTAAATGAAACCTTCTTAGCTTCAAGTATGTTTAAATGTTCCAATGTGTTGAGAAAATTCTTAGGGGTGACATTGAGCTTTCTACATTGATTATACCATTTCTCATGATTCCTTACCATATTAGATATGAAACCTCTAATATCCACAAGGGATTCTACAATGTCACCACTGAAGGATAGAGGATTACCAATATTTTCCTAAGCCAATTATTGAAATGAATTTTAAATATCCTTCAAATAATTATTCACATTGAGGAAAGGATTACCAAGATCCTTCATGTTTATATCAAGATCCTCCAGAATTCTTGATGTATTTTCTTCACAAGATTCCAAATCAGCAATGGCATCCCTTAGAGCATCACACATCTAAGTTATGGTATCAGACCAAATGGGAGATAAAAATTTTAATGTGGATGAAAACATACTTTATCTTACCAAGGCATGAAAATAAAAATTATTCATATCTTTCACTAATGGGAAAATACCTTCCCAATGGATGTTCTCTTTATTTATCTTTACTTTAGTTTTCTTGATTTTTAACCTTGTTGCTAAGAGGAATGTGAAAAAAGAGATAATAGATTATTTGGGAGGATATTTTCCATGATCATATTCACCCATTAGTCACTTGCTCGTCCTTGCACTATGAACATTTGATCTTGTTTGAGGGATTGAGGATTGAAGATGTAAATGGGAGAGATAGCTTCAATTAGAGGCAAGGATGATGAATCTGGTATACGAAATGATTGTACATATGAAGAAAATTTCCTCATATTCTCCTCTAATTCATCAATGGTGTTCTTGTATTGTTCGCTTCTATGAAAGGATCTGATTTGAATACTCCTTGAACAAGTGAGCATCGCTTTCATGTGTGGCTTTCCCCAAATATACTCTTGTCATTTTATAATCATTGAGTTTCATTTCCTCCACAAGTTTGATGACCTTTGGACATGAAACCTCTATAAACCGAGCTCTAAAATCCTCAATGAAGAACCTAGAGGTTGTTTGTTCCTTCATATTTATCTTTGTTTTGATGTACTTGGATATGGCCTCGAAGTTGGGTGCCACCGCTTGTTGCATTGTTCTTGACTTCTCTCTAAATAAGTCATTTATCCCTAGAAATGGCTTGGAAGGAGTGGAAAGGATGTCGAGATACCTCAAATGCTTCATAGGGAATCAAATCATGATAAGGATGAGTTGATTCAACCACCCCGTAGGGACTATTGGATCCAATGGATGCTAAAAAGACTATGAGGGATATATCTCTCATTTCTCAATTTACTTGACATGATCTTATATTAATTAAAACCTCTTATACACCTCCACTAAGGAGGATTATTCATCAACCTCCACAAGTTTCCTCTTTCTATAATGATATGATCCTGTACCTTCATTAGATGCTTCATGAGATGAGGAGAGAGAATATTTCCGGGAAAGGAGCTTATTATACCCCTTTTAATACAAGTCACCCTCCTCTTCTTGAACCATCTTTTGTATCATTTGAGAACATGCATTGTTCTCTCCTTAATTTCTCCCGAGTCTATGATATGCCATGGGATTGGAGAGGGAGGTGAATATTTCACCGGTTTGTACTCAAGATCAAAAAGTTATGAATCATCATCGGACACTTTAAACAAACCAATCAAACCGAAAAGAGCTCATTTGTTCAATTGGAGTCCTCATGTAGTCCCTTTTTCTAACTTCTTGGTCATCAACACAATTAACCGAGAAGTCTTCAATTGAAGGAATGTGGTGCAATCTGGGTATAACAAAGGTTTGATGATCCATTTAGAGGTTGAAGTTAGATCTAGCCACATAGGAGTGTGGGTTGAAAGTGACAATAAAGGTCTCAATGTTTAAGTCATTAACCACATTCTTACATGAATAAATTTCCAAGGAGATGAGAAATGAAATACCCCTATGTTTCCCAACTTTTCATTTGATATGAACATGAGAAAGTTTCATACACAACTCAATTAGGAGGATCTTGTGACTTGGGTACCTTGGCAACCAAAGAGGAGCATGGTCAAATCCACATACCCAAAGATAAGTGAATGTGGAGAATTGTGTGGAGAACCCTCTATACAATCTAATCAATTCCACTACTTGAGGTGAAATTATCTGTCTATATATCCTTTGAGGAAACTTATGAGGTACATAGTGAATGCATCATTCACTCACATGACATGTGAGTTGCTCCCTCGAAAGTGAGCTTCCGGTATTTTTCAAATGTGGGTAATTTCTGAGATAAACTTTTTGCCATAGAAATAACATGGAATGGTATTTTGTATGTGAGGTTATATGCCAAGTAAGAGATCATAGTGAACCTCTTAATGTTGAAAATTTACTTTGATTGCATGTGAATATTGTCACCGATGATTTGACCTCAATCAATCATTTAGTCTCCTTATGTGTTTACCAATATGAATTATGGCATACATTCATGGAATTCCCTTGTATTATCTTCACCCATCACTTTGTTTAAAATTAAAATTGAATTATAATATGCCTCATGGAATTCACTCCATGACAATGTCTTGGGCATCCGAGAAGGTTTTCTCCCTTTCTTGAGCCATGAGCCAATTGTAATTCCTTGAAGATAGGAATTAGTCTTTGACCATTATTGGGATGAAAATTATCATGTGATGATGACCATGTGACTCTGGGTGGGAATTTGCAAGAATTTTGAGATTCCTTTTGGAGTGATAACTGCAAGTAGAGAATTGTCTTCGGCGTTGATAGTCCTCATTGCAATATTAAAGTGTCTCACACAAGCTATGAATAGCTCAGTTCTTTGCATAAAGATTGGATGTCCTCCTAATTTAAATATACCTCCAGTGAATAAATTCTCCTTAACATCCCCCCTTGGTTCCTTCAGTATCCTTTTCTTCAAATCATACAGCTCCATATATGCCACATCACTATCCCTAACATTCGGGTACTCGGTGGCTAGAGTGGAATTGGATCAAAATCGGTGTACTTGTTCTTCATAATGGCTGGAGACAGTGAGGAAATGGGGAGATGGAGGTGTGTGTGACATTTTAATGTGATTATGATACTTACTATTTTAAGTAAGTCACTCCTCGCCCTCGCTTTCTATTTTTAAGCATTTTTTCCAATTTCCCAAATTTTTAATCATGTTGAGTTCAGGACTTGGAGAATTACACAAAGGTTTCAAAATTATTATTTTTGGTTTTCAAAAATTATTATTTTTAGAATTTATTTGGTTACAACTTAATAAAAATATAGGTGCATTTTGAATGTCATATTGAGCTTAAATTTGTTTTTTTGGATTAGGTTTTTCGGTGTGGTTTCTTGCTCCAAATTACAAGTGTTTTATATCACGGAACTCCAAGGATCTGAAAAGGAAAATTAATTTCCTAAAATTTTGATGTGGATGTTGTAAAAAAATGTATGAATCAATCTAAATTAGGTTTCTTCGTTCTTCGAGGCATTATAGAATGCAAGCTACATGCAAAGTTTCAAGGTAAACGGAGCTAGGATCTGAGAGATATGAGAAAAAATGTGGTTTTAGCAATGGAGGGTTTCTGAAAATTTTGGCAGCATAACAACATACCATCAAAAATGGAGGGATGGAAAACATTAAAAATGAATTTAAAATGACTAATTATTTTCTTTATACTCACCTCCCCTCACTAACCTAGCTAACTCGCACCTTATGTTATGTGAAAAATTCCCCACATTGAGAAAATATTAAAGTTCTAATCAAAATAAAATAAATAAATTATTATGTATTATAAAGTTATTTTTTTATTATTAGTAAAAGGTTTTGGTGGGACCTTACCCAGGATTACAACAAAAGGCTCAACAGCCAAGAAAATCAATTTAAAAAGTGTGGTTTTTATCCTTAGTTTCCACACCCCAACGAAAAGATGAAAGAAAAGGAAAAACAAGCGGGGTCATCCGACTATAATGATCCCAACACAAAACATTGACAACAAAATTGTAGCTAGAAAATAGCACAAAAATAGTTGCACCAAGAACAAGGAGCCAACAACACTACCCAACAGATTTACTAAAAACTTTAACAACCACCCTAAAAGCCTGATAGAGTTTCAGGGAAATGGCGATAGTGGGGTCCTAATTTGAGGCTTTAAACTTTCTTGTAATCTTTTCATTCTTCCAAGTCATGTCAGGAATGCCACTAGAGTCACAAATTTGGTAGATATGAACTTGCATAAGATCCAGAATGGCATTGTGCATAGCCAAGTAATTGTTGTGTTTTTCCTCCAGAGCTTTAATCTTAGTTTCTATAGCAACAATTTATTCTTTAAGGTCGGTGTTAGGGTCAAGGCTTGAGATTTAATATTATAATTAAGCATGAATTCTAAATTTTCCTCAATTTTTTAACCACATTAACTTACATGTTGAATTTATTTATTAAATTGGAACCATCTTCCATGACAGGGAGGAAACAGGGGAGGGCTATCTTCCACCATAATTTCTTCGCCCTGCTAGCCAAAGCCCACAACTTCCTTGCCCTTCCTACTGCTTCGGTGAACCATTTTTGGGGGTGTATCGAGATAGAGTCTTGGTACATGGGTTTTTTGGATTGAATATGATTTTTTTTTGAAGGAGAGAATCCAACATAGGGAAGGGGTCATTGGTAACAACACTAGTCAAGTACTGATTAATGAGATAAATGAAACCCTACTGTAGAGGGATAGTCCTCTTATGACCCTGAAATTCAAGAATATACTTTTCCATTGACTGATGAATGTAGTAGGAGATATTCACCTTCATCTCGCATCTGAAGTGATTAAGCGGGACCAGTGATATTGCGGGACCGTGGAGAATCTTCTTCAAGTGTGACATAACACACCATTATACGAGCCACCTCATCATAAGGTGTTGGGATAGAAGAAATCAAAATTCCTTCCTTTTTGATGTCGATATTTTCTCCATTTTCCGAAAAATATTTTCTCATGCTTCCTTATTAATGTCATTCTTAAAGAATTTATTCTCCTCCACACTTTGAGACCGATGATAAAAGATATGAATTCCTCGAGTCCTTTAGAAGTCTCTTTCACTATAGAGACATTACGTTCTTTCTAATTCACCACTAATTGTAAATATATATACTAGTCATGCCCTTTTATGTGTTGGATGAATTAGGTGAAGCCCTTCATATTTATGGTCTCCCAAAGCTCAATTTTTCCTACCATTGGGGATCAAAGATAGGTTCCATGCGACAGGGGCACCACCCATTCTGAAAACCCTTTAGAATTTCTTGAGCTGAACTGAAATATATGGAAAGTATACTTCCCAATAGCCCTTTGACAACATGTATGCATGTGTATTACAGAATAAAATCTGCTTCTTTCTCCCTTAATTGTTCAGTATGAAAAAAGCACTCAATTTTCGCAAGCATGGAAGAATAAATTTGGGCATGCCCAAATTTCCATGGAGATATGGCTTTGGGATCACACATGTGTTGGCACCACTGACTGAGAAGTACTAATGAGTGTGTTCATTTCATTTGAAATTATATCTCTAAATTTAGTAGGATTTTCATTAAATTCATGCCATTCTTTGTAATCATTAATACAAACTTCAATATTTGCAATTGAATCCGTAAATTTTCTCCCTTCTCTATACACATGCTTGAAAATGATGTTAAGACCATTGCATAAATTGTGAGCTTCATTAATGAAATCCCTAATGGTCCAACTAGGAGTTAGGGATTTAGTAAGAGTATTGACAATATTCATTGAGTCACCTTTGATAATGATGTTTCCCATGTTGATTTTCTTAGCAATTCTAATCCCTTAGAGATTTGTTAGGGCCTTAGAGTAGTGGTTAGTTTTCTTACCCATGGGACCAGCATATGCTGCAATAAGATGACCCTTGTGATTTTTGATTAGACCACCTCCTCCAGCTAGACCAAGGTTTCCTTTGAAGGCACCATCAAGTTAATTACTCAACAAAAAGACATTAAATTTAAGCCCTAAAGTTATTCAACTTAACAAAGTATGAATAAAATAATACCCCCTTTAAAATAGGGTGGGATATATGTACATAGAAACCCCTTTAAAATAGGGAGGAATAAAAGAGTTAAAAGGCTTCTCGAACTCCTTTTAAAGGAGGGATTAAAATAAATAATAATATGGACCCCATTATGGGTAGATGCAATTAATTAATAAAGGTTGTTTTGAATGGGTATGTTGGTTGAAAAACCTACCTGGTGAAAATTATTTAAACCGGTGGTGTGGGGATTTAATATACCCATAGGAAAATGTATGCTCATGTTAATTTTTTATTTAATACTGAGTGAAGGAAAGTAGTGGGAATTAGAGAGGGAACTCTAGAGGGTGTCCTAACTAGGGTATGTTGATTATAACTAAGATGGTTCCTAAATAGGGCAAGAATATTATTTGTTACATATTTCCTCCTGATAATGTGGCCATAGCTTGAGGTGTTGAATCTCGGGTATCACCTAGGAGTTACTTGAGAAACACATAGTCCTCACCTAGATATATGTGTTTAATCCTTAAAATATTATTTTAATATACAATTGGATGTTTTATATGGTAAATTATTTCTTTATTTTTAATATTATTAGTTGGGGAAAAGTTTCATTACACCTTAACTCACCTTTGACCCACCCTTCTTAACCCAGGTTAAGTGACATGAAGGATGGGAGATAAAAATTTCTAGATGGATCTCAGACCCCCTCATGTCCCTTACCACATTTATTAAGTGACAAAGGGACATCATGGGTGTAAACATTTTCCAATTTTTTGATCATCATGAGAGGAGGGCATGGAGATGCAAGTTCTAAAGTTGAAAATACATACCTAGTGAGCAAGTGATGAGTCTTAAGTGACAAAACTTGAACTCCTCATGTGGTGTAACATTATAGTGTCCCCGTGTCCCTTTGGAAAATATAAAAATGGATATTAGGACATAAAAATTGCACATAGGGTCAGGTTGTCTTGAGGAAGGGATTGGGTTTGAGATGTGGGTTGAAAACATGTCCTAACACCCCAAGATGTCACTTAAGTGACGCAACTTGAAATCCTCATGTGGTGGCACACTATAGTGTCCCCCATGTCTTGTTATCAAATGGAAAAATGGAAATCAACCCCTCATAAGTTCTCATAGGATCTTTTCATGATGAGGAAGGGGCCAATTCATGCTAGTGAGTTGAAGACACATTATTAACCCCTTAAGTAGCAACTTAAGTGATGAAACCTTAAGTTATGAATCTCTCACCATGGTAGCACATTCTTGTCCCCTTTAAAAAAATTTAAAGGTATAAAGGGACATCATTGGTATCCAAGTGTGTATTTTCCACATTTGGAAGCTTGGTGTCACCATTACACTTATTAAAAAATATCCTGTCAGGAGTGTCTTCTTTCCCGATATCTTCCCTTATTGTTTCATGAGAAAAATTATATAATTTTAATTTTAAATAACCTAATAAATCCATTTACAGAATTTTCATACCTTATTTCTACTTACATTTATAAATTTCGGGCCCTTTTCAATTCTAGTCATGAGCGGTTCCCGGAAGGTTCAAGCTGCCACCAAAGAAGAATCTAATTTTTCTCCAACTCGACCTATGGAAACATGTAGAGGGTCCCATTTTATTCATTTTTTCCTTTGAATCAGCTTCCAAATATCCTAGAACTCCCAAAATATTCAATTGAATCTTCACCAGGATCAAAGGTCTTGATTTGCACTGCCAAGCCAATATATGAAAAATTACTCCTCATAATCCATTGAAACATTTTGAAATATGAAGTAGGAATTATTATATTTTTATGACTATTTTATTTCTTTCCAACTCCTTTCTAGTCTCCTCATATTTCTAGAACAATCCAACTAACTTTTTCACCACTTTCATTTCCTTATACCATGCTACAAATAGCTCATATTACATAACTTGTTCCTAAACCCAATATTTCTTCCATAAATTTCCTAAAATACCTTAATGATTTCATTTATTTACCACACACTTCTTTTATGCTTTATTATTTCCATGTACATTCTCGGAGGATGTTTACTAGGTGCGAAAAGGCCAAAAAAACCCTTATGGAGCCTCTGGAAGAACTTATCTTCTATTGCATCTAGATATATTCATGAATCAGATTGAAAATATCCCTTGCACATGAAAAACACTTGAAAATCACATTATCACATTCTTCTTGGCAATTATCAGGGTAACTAGAAACTAAGTTGGCCAGAGGGCAGGTTTACATTGAAAAAGAGAGGGATTTTCAAATGATGGCTAGGTTGTCATGAAAAAATTGAATTTTAATGTTAAACATTTATCATGACAACATATTTCTCGGTGAATTTTTTTAATTTAACAGAGTGAGGATAGGATAAGTAGAAACTCCAAAATCTCAAGACACTATGTGGACTAGTGCCTTATCCATTGGGCTTATAGAGTCACAACAAAGACATACAATGAAGTTTTCTTTATTGAACACACACAAAACAAGAAAAGGGGGAAACAAAACACAAAATAATAAATAAACACATAACAGGGAAGGGAAAAAAACAACCTAAAATCACCTATGGTATAGGCGGGGACAACCCACTTTCACTACTTATATAGTTCAAATATTTCTCGCTGTGAGGTAATTCCAAATAAGTACCATCTAGATATGAAAAAAGATAAAGTGTTTTCTCCACAAAATTCCCAAATCTGAAATGGTCCAAGCCATAATGAGTCAAATTTTCCATGGCTTCCCTTGGGCTCTCTTCTTTTATCCCATAGCAAGACAAGATCACCAACCTAAAATTCTCTTTCCTTCACCTTCTTGTCAAATATCTTTTTACCTTCAATTGGTGTTCTCGGATCCGATCAACCACCATCATCCTATCTTCACCAAGATTTTCCAAATACAATATCCTCTTATCAAGAGAATCATGGAACTGACCATCCTCAACTTCCCTAACCAACTAAAGAGAGGAAACTCAACTATGACAGAATCTCAACATTAATCCCATAAAGCAACTAAAATGGAGACATGCCAATTTCCTTTTTTGAGTGATCTTATCTTCCCATAATGCATCATATAAATTTTTGTGCTAATTTCTTTGGTTTTGATCAACAAGCTTCTAAAAATTGTCATAATGTTCTTATTACTAGATTCATTGATCATTCCCTTATGGGTAATAGTCTGATGCATGTGTAAGAGATATTCCATAACTATAGAAAAACTCAGTCAATTCCATTGATGAGAAATAAGTTACATTATCAACCACAATTTTTGAGGTATTCAAAATGAACAATGATGTTCTCCTTAAGAAAGTTGCATACCATCTTGGAGTTTGCTTTCTTGATAGGGATGGCCTCCACCCATTTGGTGAAGTAATCCATAGCTATGAGTACATAAGTATGGCTTGCACTTGAGTGGGGATTAAGCACACCAATAAAATCCAAGCCCCACTGATGGAAAGGTTCCTCTATGACCATTGGTCAAGAGGGAGGAAGCAAAGTTGGGGTCTTCCCATAAATTGTTGACATGGCTCACACCTAGAAACCCACTTTTGAGCATCTAAAAATAGGGTAGGCCAATAGTACCTACCTCGAAGGATTTTATGTGTAGTCACCATGGTAGAAAATTTTCCACCACAAGCTTGGTCATGATAGGCCTTCAACAACTTCTCTTGTTGCTCCTTGTCAACACATCTTAGAAAACATCCATCTAATCCTCTTTTATACAACACATGGTTCCATATGACATACCTGAATATTTCAACTTAAGATTCCACCTTTGTTTGTAATCCAGGTGTGTCGAGGAACTCCCCATAGGTGAGGTAGTATGCAATGTCATAGAGTACCACTCATCGGTGGTGTTCACAAAGAGAACTTGAGGTAAGTCTTTTCTTAGGCATTCATAACACTAAAATTCATCCTTTTCATTTTGAGTCATGTGTGACTCATCCTCAGCCATTAATATTTCATAAACCATTTCCTCAGACCAAATTTTATGGTCTGATGTCCAAATCATACTCTTGAATCTTAGTACCCAATTACCTCTTTTATCCCTAGATCTTGAGTTAAAATTGACTTTATTGTTGATCCTAACCATAACTATAGTGAGAGTTGAGAATATATAACTTGAAGTTCTTGATTTCCTTGACAATGGAATATATGCATGCTTCTCTATCTAAGTGTACTTCAATTCATGATCCTTCAAAGGATAAACTCATGAAGGAAATTGGAGCTTCAATACCTTCTTCATTTTTCTAAACTAGGATAGTTGAAAGAGTGTGTTTAGAAGCATAACAATAGAGAATAAAATATTTATCAAAATTTGGGCATACCAAGGTGGGGATTTTTCTTTTGTCAATTGCTTATTTGATTCCTTTGAATGCCTCTTTTCCTTCTTTACTCCACCTGAAGCTTTCTTGGTTTCATCATACTAGTAATATGCTTTTTAGTTCAAAAAATCTGGAACAAAATGATGGAGAAAGTTTACCTTGCAAAGAATGAGTGAACTCCATCTTGTTTGTGGGAAAGGAGAGTCCCTAAATTTATTTTATTCTTTCAGGATCAATCTTATCTCCTTCCTTGTTCATAATGTGACCAAGGATTTTCCTTCTGTAACACCAAAAATACACTTTTTAGGATTTAAATATATCTCATGTTGTTGTCGCATCTGATCAACACTTTCTCCAAGTGTTTCAAATGATCTCCCCACTTTTTAGAAAAATACCATGTGAGATCATCAAGATAGATGAAAATACAATTCTTGAGATCCTTGAAAGCAAGATCCATTTCCCTCTGAAAATTAGCTCCAACATTAATGAGACCAAAAGGCATTCTATTGTAGGAAAAATTTCCCACATGAGTGGTGAAAGAAGTTTTGTGTCATCCTCCTCTACCCTCAACTTGATTATATCTAGAAAATCCATCAAGAAAGAAATAATTTTGGATCCAAGTGATTTTGCAGAGATATGGTCCATGATGGGAAGAGGGTAGTTTTCCTTTAACAAGGCTTGATTCAAATTTCAAAAATTCAACACAAATCCTTATCTCACCATTTTCTTTTTGAAAACCAGACAATGTTGGCCACCCATGTGGAGTGATGAATGGGAAATATAATTCTAGCATTCAACATTTTTAGAACTTCTTCCTTGATCATGCTAATAATTTTGGGTTGTATGGCCTTTTCTTCTTCCAAAATGGCTTGGCTTCAGGCTTGAGAGGAATGGAATGGTGCATTTCCTTTGGCTTGAAGGATTTCAACTCATCATATGAATATGCTAGAACATCATATACCTCTTTAATAATGAAACAAAACTCCTTTTTCTTCTTCGAAACAACATTTTCCAATGTTGACCATTCTTGGCTGCTCAAGTGTGCAATGTTTTCCTTTTCAAAATCAGTGGTGCAATGAGAAGATTATTTTTTTTTTTTTTTCTTTGATAAACCTATCATGTTTATCAAACAAATATTCAAGAGAAACTAGGCCTTTTGGAATTTTATTACCTTTTAATTTGATAACCCCCTTTAATCAATTCCATCAATCTCACCCTTGTCCTCATCTAAAATGGACTCATGGTGTGGAGCATTTCTTCCTTCATAGAAGAGATTATTGAAATTATCCCTTTTCTCCAAAAAGAGAAGATGATTATCATCATTGAAACTTTCTAGTGATTAACATTATCTAGCACACTTGGCCTAAAATCATCTCAATAATAACTTTATCCTTATTGAAAGAAGGGTGTGGAGTCATTAGAGAAGTTGAGACTACAGAGAGAATCATCCTTCTCATTTTTTCATGAGGAATGGCTTGAATAGAGAAAGCATCAAAAGACTCAATACAATCCCATACTCTATTCCTGTAGTGTTTAAGCCTTGGATTCTTGACTTGGTACTGATTTTTGACTTTTTTAACAATTACTTTGGCATCACCTAGAACATTTCAAATTTTTAACACCCATGGACTTAGATTTGCTACATCCATTCCTAAAAGGAGAGCTTCATATTCAGTGGTATTATTTGTATTCTCAAATTATAACTTGTAAGAAAAAGGGAACAATTCACCTAAAGGAGAGAGATAGAAAACACCATCCCCTAAGCCAGCACTATGAATGGATTCCATCAAACTCCATAGTCCACATTGATTCTCATCATCTTATATAAGAAAGGGAATATTTTCATCTCTTTCTAAAGTCAAGAAATAATTACCATGTCCATTTTCCTAAAATAATACATCAGCCCTTGGATCCTCTAATTTCTAAACAATGTATATTTCATCTTTCTCATAGGTAGAAATTTCTTCATTTATCCCTTTACTAGAATGGTTTTAGAAGACCAATCCATTTGGATTTCACCTCCCAAGTCTTGAAGAAACTTCTACTTAGCAACATTCCAAAATGATGTCGGAATATCTACTACTAAAATAGTCAACAATAATTTTTTATCTAAAATCAGCCAAAGCCACCACTGCATCCTTGATTCACCCCAAAAGTGGGACTTCTTTAGACTCCATGGAGTAACAAGAGCCATTGCCCATGTCAAGGTAATTTGAGAGCATTAGAAAATTTTATGGGCATCACATTATCAGAATCTCTAAATCTATTATGTAATTGTTCAACTGATGACCTTTAATAAGAAGGGAGAGATAGAATGGCTCAACTTTATTGGTCTTGATGCACTCAAAGAAAACATATTATGATATGGAGGAGTAGGTGGAGTTGGTAGTAGTCCTTTGAACTAGGAACCATAGTATTAGGCTTTGAACTACTACCTTTGATATAATGGACAAGCCTATCAAATTGTTCTAGATGAGTTTGCAAGAATTTAGATTCATAAATATAAACTTTAGATTTGTTTACATGTTCTATGATGTCAAAGGAGGTATGGAGATGAGGTATATACCCCATGGGACAATGGTGCTTTGGGGGTGAAAGGAGGTACTACCTTTGAAGTTGGAACAAATTTAGCCATGGGAGTAGGTGTTTGGGGAATGGTGGCTGATTTTTTTGTAGGCAACATAGAAGCTTTTGAAAGGACTAGATTTTTGTAGAAAAAAATTAGAACTAGGAGGAGCATTGGGAGACTTACTTGGAACAACATATTTCTTGCTTTTCTGAGATCTTGGATTCTCCTTTGTAGACTCCATGGAAGGTGG
Source organism: Taxus wallichiana var. yunnanensis (assembly GCA_018340775.1). Classification (NCBI taxonomy): domain Eukaryota; kingdom Viridiplantae; phylum Streptophyta; class Pinopsida; order Cupressales; family Taxaceae; genus Taxus; species Taxus wallichiana. The sequence goes on from CM031239.1 coordinate 49,914,311, forward strand.
AAGTGGAGATCCTCTATTGATTATTTTATTTTGTTGAGTCACCATTTGAGGATCTTTTTCTTCTTCTTTTTTTTGAGAAGTAGCGGTGGAGGAACTTCCTTTCTGAGATTGGGAGCAGGTGAACACTACACATGAGAAGCTAGGTGCATCTTCATCATCATCATCTTATTCATCTTCAATAATATTTGAGGAATCTAATTTGTGCATCATCCTCCACTTCTTCAATCTCTAGGACATTGTTGTCCTCATTTTCTTGTTTCGGATCTACAAGTTCTTCTTCCTCCTCCTCGAACGTCACAAGTTGCATTTATAGGAGGTGCTTCTAGAGAAATTATTTGAGGTGGTGGACCAATCCTTTTCTTATTTGAAAAATTATTCCTAGGAGACATCCTTATACATGGAGGCTTGGGCCAATTTATTCTTAAGAGAGAGAACATCATTAGCTAGTTTTTACTAATGAGTTTGTGGTTCCAGAATTTGAACTTTGACCCTTCTCTTTTCTTGGACCCTTTTTTATCTTTCTAGACATAATCAAGTCATCCTCTACCTCAACTACAAGTTTTTGCCATCCCTAAATTGGTTGGTTGAGTTCTTCTTAGCATGAAACTGACTTCAGGAAGTTGTGCATTAGTGAAGAATCTTAATTTATTATCCTCATGGGGTTTGGGAAACTTTGGGGATCTTATAGAGAATTCTATTAAATTTATCCACAAACCCCTGGGGCTCATATGGGGATCTTTCTTTAACTAAGACCATTGGGAAAGAAGAGTGTGAGCATCCTTAATGGTTTGAATCTAGATTCAAATTTGGATTTCATATCATCCTAGTTGGTAATAGATATCCTTGGTAAATGATAGAACTAGTCTATATAACATCTTGTAAGGATTCTACAAACAAACAAACTGATACATCTTCATATCCTACACCCAACACCCCATGTGTTATTATGAAAGCAATGTGATCATCATGGTGTTGCTTCCCATCTCCTTAGAATTTAGGAAATTTTTTTCTTGACCCTTTGGGTAATTCATGCAAAGGGGGAGTTAGAGCCAATGGGCCCATGTTTTTCCCCAAGGTAATGGTGCTTGTTGGGCCATCTCTGGTTCTTCTTCCTTAGTTGCTTCTTCTACAAACTCTTTCTACAACTTCTTCTACAATTTATTCTTCCAGAGGAATGTAATTTAATGGTTCAATTTGTTGATCCTTCAATGGAGTATTCAAGAGGAAGGTAGGATCAAACTCAGGAAAATACTCTTGACCTATTCTCCTTATAATTTGAGTGATGGGAAGTCTAAAATCAGATTGTAATTGCTCTTCAAAAATGTTGAGTTAGTCACACCACTAGCTCTAGGAGGCCCTCGTATACCTTCTTTTTCCATCTTGTTAGATGAATGCATAACTCAAAACAGAATTTTTCTAAGCTCTTCTTTGTTGATTTAGAGCTTTTTCTTACACATTATGTAGAGCTTGAGCATGTTCTTCTTCAAGGTCCAAAACTCTTGAGGTTGTGTGATAGTGGTTAAATCTCTCTCTGTTATGCCAAATGATAGTTCCTTAAATCAGCTGAGAGGTCTTCTTGGGTATCTTGGAAGAAAAGGAGATTATGCTGCAACACAGGAGGATTTCTAGGGATAGCCATGGAGGGAAAAATGTAGAGCATACATGAAGACTCTTATGGTTTTCAATATCTGATTTTTTAGATTTTTCATATATTTAATTTTTATGGATTTTGTGGTTTATGAGGTGGTGTAGAGAAAAAAAATCTACCCATAGTTGGTGCCAAAAATTGTTCGTGAAATAATTTTTCACATGGGAAAATTAGGAACTCTCTCACAATAACGTCTAGGACTAAGTCCCTCTACTTGAATGGGGCAGCTCCATTTATTGAAAATGGAAATTATTTACACTATTCTAATAACCAGGGTGGTCTTTCAATGAGGATCACACAGGGGTACTTCCTACACCTATGGAAAAATTCTTGTAGATACTACAAGGAGAAAAATAGATTGAGAGAGAGAGTTGTGAAAAAGAAATAACAAGGAGGGTTTTTACAATAAATATCACATAAGATTTTATTTCCTCAAAACCAGAATATACCCATAATTTCAATGAGAAGACACCATTACATATAAATAAGGAACAAGACACAAGAAGCATAAAAGTCTCATTACATTATATTCAACAAGTACATGCTCATGGAGTATAGTTGAGATGGAGAGGAATGCATTAGACTAGGAAATGGAAGAAATCAGATATCTTTGTATCTAGAGAGAAAATGAGAGCTAGAAAACAACAATAACCATCCCTTGAAGTGAGGAGGTCACCTCTATTTATAGATTTACAATGCAACTCTTCATCTACCCCCTCACATGACTCTTCATGTTCTTATTCCACTTGTGACTTTCATCTTCCTAGGAAGTGAGAAATAAGTCCCCTTTTATAAATCAAAAGGGATTTTACAATGCAACATTAGAAATTCACTTAAGTGAAAAAGAAAAAATTTCATGATTATACACAATGAATAATTATAAAGGGGAGAGAAGAAAGAGGGAGAAGAAGAGAAGGAGAAGGGAGTTGAGTAACTTTTTGATGAATAATCCTCCTCTGATGAAGAATGAACTCTAGTTGGCTTCCACATAAGATATTCAATGATGAATCTTTGACCCTTGACCATCTTACCAAACCTTGAAATTACAAATGAAACCTTCTCAGCTTTAAGGATGTTCACATGTTCCAATGTATTGAGCCAAGTCTTGAGGGTGTCATTAGGATTTCTATATTCATTGAACCATTTCTCACAGAAATGGTCTCTTTTAGAGCATCACACCTCCAGGTAATGGTATATATAATTCCTCTAACATGGTTGATATCTATGATGAATTTTGTACTCGAAGTTACAAACGTTGATATGTGATTCTTGTCTGAAGATGGTGTACTCTTGTGAACTAAGTAATCATGTTTGTTGTAGATAATATGTTATCTTCTGAAATAGATACAATTCTACCATTTCTATGCTGAATTTAAAATGAAGTATTTCATTCCTTCTTATGTTGAATGATTCACTTTGCATATGGATAGAAGAAATTGATTCATCTTAAACTCATTCATAGTCTTTATTGCACTTGAACTTTTTCTTCAATCTTCATGATCTATGATGCAGATAGCTATACCTTGGATCAATTTCAATGATCCAAGGTATGCTTTCAATTTCATGACGTTGAGGTCATCTTGACCGAGTTGGACAAAATATTGGATTTCGAACCCCAGGTTGTCTTGGGATCATTGGTAACCTCTGTTTCTCACATCCTTCTTATGTGATCCTTGAACGTCATTTTGATTCTTATTTTGGTAATATTTAATTGAAAATTTTAATAATTGTTATGGGAACCTAATTAAATCTAAGTTCCTAAGTTGTAATCTTATCCTAAGTGACTAGGTTCTTTTATTAATAAGGATTGTTTATTAGAAAGGGTAACCTTAGACTAAACTAATAAACTAACCTAAGGACCTAAGTTGGTTTCTAACCTAATGTTATGAACCTAACCTAAAACTTGGACTAACCTAAAGGGATGGCATGGATGACATACAATGGGATGTCGGTGGCACCAACCTCTAAGTATTTATGAGGATTTAATGTGGATTTAAACTCTTTGTTGCCATCAATTTTGGAAAGTGCATGAAGGATAGTAGGAGGCTGAGGTGGCACCTCTGCTAAATTTTTAGTTGTATGGATTTTAAACTTGATCAAATACAAACATGAGTTGGTAGGTGGTAAATAAGGAAGGACTCTGTCAGTCATGTTTGCATTAATTGGTCTTGGCAATTGTGAAAAACTACCTAGGAAGTAGGGGAAGTTGGAAGAAAGGATGGTTTTCAGTTTTTCATTATTCATTTGGTTTTTGTGAGATTTTAGCTCTACATGTGTTTTTCATTTTTGAACCTCCAATTTGAATCTTTGCATGCTTATTTCACCTTGCATGGTGGTGATGGTAATGGAAATAAGGCTAGGAAGTTATAAGAAGAAGGAAAAGAAAGTTTTAGAGTTGGTTTTTGGTGTTTTCATGGAAATATTGTTATCGAGGCTCTACTTGAAATATTTACAACAAGGAATAGAAGACAGGATCTCTATCAGGCATGATAGGCCCTATCTCTTTAAGTCTTCTGCTTTTATTTAAATGTCTTCATTAAAATAACTCTACTCTTTTTGGAAACTTTTGGTTCTAGATTTTTGTTTTGATTTTCCTTGCTTCAATGGCATTTCGAATTGGTTATTTTGGATGCATAATGATTATGTGCTTGTTGTGTGGAATAAAAAATTTGGGTTGTATTATTTGTAGTTGTGATTAGCTTATTTGTAGTAGAACCTTCTTTGGCATTGGAACGGATATGTGTTTATTCTTTGTTGAATGGATACCTAGACTAAAGATTGTATATGCATTAATAGTAGCTTGGTTTTGTTGAAATCTATAGATTTTGGCTTGTGTGCTCTCATTATTGTTGAATTTATAGGAGACTTTGTCTAGTAGTTAAGATTTACACCTATGACTTAGGAAAATATTTTTGATATGTGTTTGAGTCTGGCTTGTTGATGGCAGTGAGGACCCACTGTTTTGTTTGGCTTGTTTTGTGATTGTATTTTTGTTCTTACAAATAATATCCAGTTTGTTTAGATCTAAGTTATACTTATTTTGGGTTCTTTCCCAAATGGGAACTATATCAAATCCTTGTTTCTTTTATAGAACCTTATCTAGATGATAGTCGAACTAGAAAGTATGCCTGTAAATTTTTAGTTCTGTTCTATTGCATTTAATTCATATTTTATAAACCCACTTTGGGCTTGTGATTTCCTTAGTATATCTTTTTGATCTTGGAAATTTTGTAAGGATTGTTGATCCTGTGTAAGCGTTTTTGTTGAATAGAGATTATTGTTATGCTCTCTCTCTTCCCTTCTTGTTTGGACGATTATAAGTTATTTTGGTGACTAGTTTGAACTGAGTGATGTATGGTTCTCCTTCCTTTTTTTTGAGTTTACTTGGAACTCAAACCCTTTTTGGTTACCTTGCAAAAGGAGGAAGCGATGGTTGTTTGTTATGAGCTTTATTATAACTTAAACAAAGGGTTTAGTGTTGTTGTGATCTGGATAAACTATGTCTTCTTCCTGTGAGGGAAGTATTGTTCCTTTAAGAGATTCTCTTTTAAGATTTATTTCCAACTTTTGAGTTTGTAGAACTTTGAAATATGTGGGTATATATCAGCATTCATTTCTTGTTTACAGTTCATACTATCTTGGAACCTTGAGTTATCATGTCGTCTTCATGACCGTGATATCGTTTGAATCTAGTGTATGACTTCCCTTAGGATGGTTGGTGTATTGTGTTGTCTATTATTTTTGTTCATTCATTATTTGGATCCTTTCATTAAGATGAGTTCCATCATTTGGATAATATTGTGATCAGATATAAAGCTCGAATTGATTGTTATGTCTTTGACATTAGCATTGGAATAATAATTATGTTGTTAATGACATATAAGGGACTACTTAGTGTTATCTATGATTGTAGTATTGAGTTCTGAACTTGGGTTGGAATGCAAGCCTTTAGGGAACCTTTACAGATGTGGATGTTTTTGGGAAGCCTGAATATTAGTTATGTATTGATCACTTAAGATCCTAACTCTGAAATGAATTCAGGTTTGCAGGGAACTTTTACAGTGAGTTATGTTGGTCTTGTTTTTAATATTTAGTTGGATAAACCTTCCTTACCTGGAATGTTGAGACTTATTCTTGATCAATCTAATTTTTAGACTCTGTGTTGAGCCTGATATAGTTATGATTGTTTGATGGAATGTATTTATATTTTTGGTTGATATTTTTAGTCATTATTCAAGTTGTTAACTTTTGAATGACAAAATAGTATATTTATTATAGAAAGGTAATTTTGTATATCTTTTTACTTCTTCTTGAAAAGTCAAAATAGGTTGAGTTGAGGAACTTAAGTTGGAAACTTGACTAAGAAGATAAGATTAGGATTGGAAATATGAAATTATCCCTTCTTTAATACTTGTTGTTTTGATTTCTAACATGTTGAAATGAGTTCATATGGATGTGGAAATAGAATTAATTATGATGATTTAATTAGTTCTTTCTTATACATTACTTATAGATTTCATAATATTTCTCTCTCCTTCTTGGTTTGTAATATTTTGGGAAAGTCTTTCTATTAATCTTATTTTGTGATTTTGGAACTATTTCATAAATAGTAGGGTTCCTTTTATGAAACAGTTAGACAAAAGCATAATATTGTTATCACTTATCATGCTTAGTTCATATGAACTAACTCATGCTAACAATTTTGCATATGGATTTCGTAAAAGATGAAAGGAGAAAGACATATAGAAAGTTACATCTGTTTTACTAAAGAAATTGTCTCTTTATTATGATGATTATGTAGTGACATTACTTGAAATGTACTTTTTTTAGGAAAAAAGGTAATAAAACTAGTTTTATATTTTTGAAATGACATTTTGTAATCCCTGAAATATTCCTAAGTTTAGTGAGTGGATCACTCCTTTTTGATAAATGAATGGCTTGATGATTGTTGATTATTGTTTTATTGTGATACTTTCATTGGCATAAATTGTGATGTATTATAGAGTAATATCATGCTTGAAGGGGGAAGTTTAAGTATTTATGAGGTATGGGATTAAGAAAATTCATAGTTCTTATGATATATAAGACTATTGGATTAAGGATCTGAAATATTAGTTGGTTTATTTGCATGTAAAAGAGCACAACTAAGAGTTGATACTCTTGAGTAGATCCTTAAAATAGTAGAAAGGGAATATGATTGAATTATATATGTGTGTATGAATTATTTTTTGTATTAAAACATATGTGATCTGTTTCATAATTAGGACATTAGTCCTTGTTAAGGAAAAAGGATATTTTCCTTGAAATTAATCAAAGGGATTTATTTGAGATCTTGTTAAGTGTTATGAATAGATTATAAGGATGGTTGACTGTGTTCTTCCTTAGGAAGATTTCTTTAATAAAATATGGATGCTTAAAAAGGAACTAAAAGGATTTAGAATTCAGCATTATGAAGTCTAAAGTAAAAGTTTTAAATAAGCTTGTTTTAAGATAAAACTAAAGAAAAAGATCTAATGAACACACCTTCATAACATTGAGATCAATCATGTTGTTATATGATATAAGTTGATACGTTTAAGATAAACTTAAACATGTATTTGGAATGGTTAGGAAAGAAGATTTTATCTACATACCTACCTCTTGTGTAATTTACACCTTGTAACCTTTTTAGGTTAAATGATGCTTAGTTGACTCTTAAAGCGTTGTTATCATTAATCTTTAAGACAATGATTAATTGGGTTAATAAAATTATAATCTTAAGTATGTTAGTCCAGTTGAGGAAACTCAGTTGGATGTTGGAACATAGAAATTGTGGCATAGTAACTTCATAATGATAGGGGTCATTATAAGGATACTATAATGTAGCATATTATACCTCAACACCCCAATTAATCGATTAAATTGATTCACATAAGTGGATGAATGGATCATGGTTCCACCCTAAATAGGGATAGAAACATGATCTAGTGTCAAGGTCAACTCATGTTTACTTAGGGTAACTAGACACACTCAATCGATGTAAGTCAATTGAGTATGTATAAGTATCATTAGTCACCACGAGTAGTCTTCCACATTAGTGCATATTGTCTAGTGTGAACCCTTGAATCAGATTGAATTAACAGAAGTCAAGAAAGACCTTTCTAGATAATATAAAAAGTGTGGTGAGGGACATATTCCTTTCGATGAGTATGTCATCTAGGAATGTAAACATGTTTTAAAACTTTGGCTAAAGTATCACAAGTTGTTGGTTGTGTTGTCTTATGTCACCTAGTCTAAGATGTAGGATTTCAGATGAGTATCGATAATAAGATGTTTAGATAGGCTTCTTAGAAAGAAAACTTGGGTACCCTAAAAGGGTAAAGGAACCAAGTATACATAGTATACACATTATTAAGTTAACATGAGAGATCGGTTTAATACTAAGTCATGGAATGAGATATCGGTGTTTCACCGAGTCATTTATAGTTGCATATGGTTTTCTATTATGAGATGGATTGGCATTGGAATGTGTGTTCTAAATTGTATTAATTTAGAATAGAGAACATTATGTAAGATAAAAAAATTCCCTTGTTTCTAAAGTCTTAAAATGAGGATGTTACAATATAAAACCAAATGGGACACAAATTTTCTTTGTGGATGAAAATGCACTTGAGATTATTAAGGCATGAGAATAAAAATTATTCATCACTTTCACTAATGGAAGATTACCTTCCCAAAGGACCTTCTCTTTCTTGATCTCTAATTTAGTTTTATTAATTTGTAACTCTATTGCCAAGAGGAATGTAAAGAAATAAATAATATCGGGGAAGAGAGCATTCCCTTTTTCGATGATCATATTCACCCATTAGTAACTTCTCCTTCATTACATTGTGAACATTTGAGCTTGTTTGAGGAATTGAGGATTGAAGCTACAAATGGGAGATAAGGCTTTAATCAAAGGTAAGGATGATGAATCTTGTTCAAGAAATGATTTTACATATGAAGAAAATGTCCTCACATGCTCCTCTAGTTGATCAATGGTTTGCTTATATTCTTTGTTCCATGGAAGGATCCGAGGTGAAGACTCCTTAAATAAGTGAGCATCACCTTCATGTGTGGATTTTCCCAATGATACTCTTATCATTTTGTAATCATTTAATGTTATCTCCTCCATAGGTTTGATTACCTTCGGATGTGCAACCTCTACAAACTGAGCTCTAGAAGCCTCAGTGAAGAACCTAGAGGTTGTTTGTGCCACATGCACCGCCCTTTGTTACATTTTCTTGACTCCTCTCAAATCAATTCATTAATCCATAAGAAGGGCTCAGGAGTGGAAAGTAGATTCAATACCTTGGATGCTTGGTGGAGGACCAAAACATGAATAGGATAGGTTGATTCAACCACCCTCGTAGGGACAATTGGATCCACTTGATGCTTAGGGATTGTGAGGAATTTATCTCTCCTTACTCAAGTCGTTAAACATGATCTTCTATAAATTTGGACTTCTTATACACCTCCACTGACGGAGATGATGCATCAACCTCTGTAAGTTTCCTCTTTCTAGAATGAGATGATCCTGCACCTTCATTATATGCTTTATGAGATGAGCTTATACCTTTATAAGATGCTTCATGAGATGAGGAGAGAGAATATTGGCAATGAAAGGTGCTTATTATACCCCTTTCAAAGCAAGATTCCCTCCTCTTCTTGTACCTTTTTTTAGACCATTGGATCACATGCATTGTTCTCTCTTTGATGTCTCCTTACTCTGTGATATGCCATGGGATGGGAGAGGGAGGTGAATATTGCATCGCTTTGTACTCAAATTAAAAAAATTGAATCATCATCAAGCACACTTTGAACAAACCAATCAAATCAAAAATATCTCATTTGTTCAACTAACATCCTCATGTAGTCCCTTTTCTAATTTCTTGGTCATCAACACAATTAACCCGAAGTCTTCAATTGAAGGAATGTGGTTCAATTTGGGTAGAACAAAGGTGTCATGATTTTTCTAATATTAAAGTTAGCTCTAGCCATATATGAGTGTATGTTGAAAGAAAAATAGAGGTCTCAATGTTTGAAGCATCAATCACATTCTTACATGAATAAATTCCCAAGGATATGGAAAGGAAATACCCTTCCACTTCCCAACTTACATTTGATATGAACCTGAGAAAGTTTTCTACACAACTCAATCAGGAGGATCTTGTGACTTGGGTACCTTGGCAACCAAAGAGGAGCATGGTAAAATCCACTTACCTTGAGATAGGTGAATGTGGAGAATTGTGTGAATAATCCTCCATACCTTGTAATCAATTCCACTACTTGAGGTGAAATTCTTCATTCTAGATCTCCTTTGAGCAACCTTATGAGGTACATAGTGAATGCATCATTCACTCTTGTGAAATGTGAGTCTCTCTCTAAAAGTGAGATGTGAGTAATTTTCAAATGAGGTGGATTTTTGAAATACATTTGGTGCCAGGAGAAATACCATATAAGGGTCTTGTGTATGTGAGTTCATAAACCAAGTAAGAGGTCATAGTGAACCTCTTAGTGTTGAAAACCTTCTCCAATTGCCTGTGAACATTTTCATTATTGATTTGACCCCAATCAATCATTTGGTCACCTATAGTGATTACCAATATGAATTGTTCCATCCATTCATGGAATTCACTTGTATGATCTTCACCCATCACTTTGTTCAAGAGAAAAATTAAATCAGAATATTCCTCATGGAATTCACTCCATGACAATGTCTTGGGCATCAGAGAAGGTTTTCTCCCTGCTTGAGCCATGAGCCAATTACAATTCCTTGAAGATAAGAATCTATATTTGACCATTCTTGGGATGAAATTATCATGTGATTCTAACCATGTGACTACGGGTAGGAATTTTTAGGCATTGTGAGACTCCTTTTGGAGTGTTAACTACAAGTAGATACTTATCTTCAGCAATGATAATCCTTGTTGCAATATCATAGTGCCTCACACAAGCTATGACTAGCTCAATGCTTTGTAAAGAGAGTGGATGTCCTCCCGATATGAAGATTTCTCAACCGAATAACTTCTCCTCAACATGTCCCATTTGTTCCTTTATTATCCTTTTCTTCAAATCATCCATTTCTAGATGATCCACATCACCATCCCCAACATTCGGGTACTCGGTGGCTAGAGTGTAAATTGGATCGAAGTCGGTGAACTTAATGTTCATTATGGTCATAGTAAGTGAGGGAATGGGGAGATGGAGGTGTGCATGAAATTTTTAAGTGATCATGATACTTATATTTTTATTAAGTCGCATCTCACCCTTAGTTTCTATTTTTAGGAAATTTTTACCAATTTCTCGATCTTCTAAGTTCTAGACTTCAAGAATTACATAGAGGTTTCAAAATAATTATTTTAGTTTTTTCAAAATTTGTTATTTTTATAATTTCTCTAGTTTTAACTTAATAAAAATATAAGTGTTCCTTCTAATTTTCATATTGATCTGAAATTTTTTATTAGATTAGGTTTTTCAATGTGGTTTCCTGCTCCAAATTTTAAGTGTTTTTAACACGGGAACTCCAAGGATATGAAAATCTAAATTAATTTCTTGAAATTTTTATGTGGTTTCTATAAAAAAATGTCAAGAATAAATGTAAATGAGGTTTTTTTCATCTCCAAGGCATTCTAGAATGTAAGCTATAAGAAAATTTTCAAGGTAAAGAAAGCTAGGATCTAAGAGATATGATGACAAATATGGTTTTATAAATGGATGGTTTCTATAAATTTTAGTAGCATAACAACATGTCAAAAACAATGGAGGGAGGGAAAAAATGAAAAATTAATTAAAAAGTATTAATTATTTGTTTTATACTCACCTCCCCTCACTAACCTAGTTAACTCACACCTTAACTCACCTTTGACCCACCTTATTTAACCCTAGTTAAGTGACATGAGAGAGTAGGGTTAAAACATTCCATATGGGTCTCAAACCCCCTCTTATCCCTTACCATATTTAGTAAGGGAAAAAAGGACATCATGGGTGTAAAAATGTGCCAAGGGTTTGATCATCATGAAAGGGGCATGGGGATGCAAGTTGTGAAGTTGAAAATACATACCTAGTGAGCAAGTGATGAGTCTTAAGTGATGAAACTTGAACTCCTCATGTGGTGGAAAATTCTAGTATCCCTATGTCCATTTAGCAAATGTAAAAGAAACACTAGGGCCTCCCAAGTGCATGAGAGTATATGATCAAGTAAACTAGACAAGAGACCTAGAGATGTACCCAATGAGTGTTGGTAAAGCACACTTGTTTGAGAAAGAGATAAATGTTAAGACTAGCAGTGTCAAAATTTAGAGTTGCCAAATTTAAGTGTGTACTTAGATAAATCAAATTACATTATAAGAGGAAACATCCTATTTTTTGTCATTTGTACAATTACAATCATGTTTTAATCCCATATTTGTCAAGAATTATGCATTCTCAATTCTCCTTCGTGGATTCTATATCCTTTTAGACCAATTTTCCAAAGCTTAATATATTATGTTATATACATGGGGAATAATAAACATCCTAAATTATTCTCTTATCACCATACTTTGTTCAAATGGATGTTGCTCCTTTTCCCACAACTAGAACCTTTTCTTTTTTTCCATCTTCATCTTAGAATGAATATTCTTAACAAACACCCATGTACCAAACTAAACACAAGTGAGCAAGTAGTAACACACATAGCTAAAACATATATATAAAACAAAGTTTCATAATGTGATGAAATAATATATCAACTTATATAGATTGAGATAAGACAAGATCTCAAAAGAAGATGTAGATGGAAAAAAAGAAATAATGAAATAATAACACTTATGATGTGTAGACAAAATGAGTGCACATCGAGCAATCTTGCAAAGTAGATTATTAGAAACTGCGAGACCCTACTCAAATTAAATCAATACCGATAGATACTTGAAGATGTAGAAAAAGACAACGTTAAAAGATATTTGGGTGGACTACCCAAAAAAGACAACGTGGTCAGAAGCGATAAGCTCCCTCGGTGGATGTCAGTCCATGTTTTCAATTAAAGAAAGAAGCATACATGATAAAATATGTAAGTAAATGTCTAGATTTTCTGATTAAAAATGACAGACAGAATGTAAACAGTGAATAAAAGCAACAAAAAATAGGAAACTGTGAAAACAATGCTAGATTTGTGTTACCTGAGTTCTTTTACCTATCTGCAGGCTGATCGGCGTCGATTGGGTGAATCGGCATCGATTAGGATCAATCGGCATCGACTGGGATCGGTCGGCGTCGACTAGGGGAAAATTGTAGGAAGGTTGAGAAATGGACAATGAAGGCTAGATCGTCAATGTCTGCTGGATCTCGGGAGGCTGTAGTAGGGATACTAAAAAGCTCCACCTTCACTAGATGCAGGAACAAAGTCACCAAGATATCGATGGAGGCTCATGATGTTGATGTTGTAGGAGTAGAGTAATGGTATTCCTCTCAGGGATTGATCTGAGATAGAATTCACTTTCGCTTGATAGATGATGCTCAGGCTTGATGCTCAAAACTCTCTGTCATTCTCTTTGTCTAACTAGAACTAAATTCTAGCCCTATATTTATAATCAGCACCGACCAAGTACAATCGGTGTCGTTTCAAAAAATTGGCGTCGACCGAGTACCAGTCGGCGCCGATCAGGGAACAGATTCCCAAAATGGCCAAAAAGGACGTTTGGAAAGATGAAAGTGTATCCTTTCACTCAAATATGGGAAATATCCCACTACATGGTTTGGGGGAGAAAATAGGGGATAGATGGATAGAATTGATATGGGAGGTTAGGAATTGATATGGGGTAGATAAGCGGTTAAGATACATGTAAAAAGTGTAATTAAATAGTTAATATTTAATTATCCATGGAGTAAAACACAATGGGGTATAATAAACTTAGGATAGATGTTTAAATCAAATATTTAAGTAATACCCTAAGGGAGAAGTGGTGATATAAAGGTGCCCTAGGTTACCCGAGAGGATAAACGAACCCGGGGGACACTAAATTGGGTAACCAATTTTAGGTGTCTACATTCTACCCCTTTTTGTTGAGTAACTTGCGATAAGCAAAGTTGCAAGACAAAAACAAGGAGTTGGAAGAAAGGAAGAAAAAAGGTGATGATGTGATCCCCCTCAAACTAGGGATGGGATGAATCCCAAAAGAACAACCGATCCCAAGTTTGAAAAAGGTAGATGAAAATGCAGGATGCCCCAACTAGATATCTAGAGTGAATCTGATTATTGATGACGCATGAAAACAATAAAAAAGCAGCAACCTAAGGACCTCACCTTGGTAGGGAAAACTAGATGGTCTTCATATGAGATGACGTTAGTACCTACAGACTTGTGAGTGGAAGGAAGGCTATAAGATAGTAGCAACTAAAGAGTGACACATTGGTAGGGACAACCAGATGGTCTGCGAATCAGAGACGTTAGTGCCTACAGACCCACTATCTTTAAGCTACCACAAATGTGAGTGACCCATGTGTAGGGAACAATAGACTCGAAATGGGTGATAATATCAAAAATATGTGCCAAAAGGCAACACCCAGGTGATAATAATGATCAGATAAACAAGCCAAGCATCAACACTTTGGCAAAAAAGATGAGGAGACTTCCCATTGGAAGAATGTGATGTGAGAAGGCAATAATGGAACCAATCGGTGATGATTGGCCTCAATCGGTCGACCAAGAAAAATTGACGTTGACTAAACTAATTGGCCAACCAAAAAAATCCACCGATGGCAACCAACCATATAAGTATGGGAAAGGGAAACATTAACAATTTATTTAGACCATGACGATTGATTTAGAGAGAGTCAAAAATTGATTTTGAGCAACATGGAAGCCTCTAGGAGTAGCCAGAAGTGGAAGAGGACATGACCTGGGGTAAGTGGATCTACCTGAGCCTTGTGTATATGTTTACCGTTAAATAGCATACTAGGATGCTAGTTTTTAGGGAAAAAGGGAATAAGTGGGAGGCCAGAGTGTTTTGGACACTCTGCCTCCCAATCAATGTCGATTGGAAAAATTGACATTAGGTTCAATCGCAATTGGAATTCAATCGACACTCGACTAAATTAGATCGATGCGTCGATTGAACTCAATCGGCGTCGATTGGATTGATTAGATGTAAGAAAGTGGTAGAATGTGTTTTTGATGTTTCGATTTGAATAAATGAGAAGCTAACACCGCTCTTGATGTCATGGATGTAGGCACGAGAGGCATTACATATGTGGGATGCTATTCCTAGATTTTGGAGACCATTCTCCTGATGTGACAGATGTTGATTGGCATCACCTAGAGCTAGCCGGGCTCGGGGGCTTCATTACTACCGACGGGTGCCTCGAGACGTAGAGTTGATGCGAGCACTGATACGGTGATGGGACAACAGGACATGCACATTCTAGTTCAGGACAGGGTGAGATGACCATCACCCATGAGGACATATATAGGATCCTGAGGTTACCGATCACCGGGGACCCGATAGAGACCACTCCACGAGAGCAACAGCAGAGGGCCCTAGGATGATTGTATGGAGATAGGGTGATGATTCGAGATATAGTGTCAGGGTGGTGAGATAGCCTCACATTATAGATAGGATGATGCCAGGAGCAGATGGATAGCAGCTTGATTCAGATGGCGATCTCTTATTTTGCTCTACCAGATTCAGGAGGTGGGAGATTTCCACTACTTTTACTAGACTATGTCTGTGACATCCTGGAGTTCAGGTAGGTGTTCACATTTTCCGATGCCTTAGTAGCATAGATATATCATGAGTTGTGGATGTACACCACAGGCAGGCGGATAGGTATTGATGTTAGCTTTGTGCTCCATTGCTGGGCATATGAGCATATAACGCGTGATCAAGCCATCAGGGCTTCCATGGATGCCAGTAGCAGAGGGGGCCCTTGATTATGGATTCTTGATGGTGGGTAGACATGGCCCAGGAGATACAAGGAGATCTGCAGAGTGGTATACTGAGTGATTCAGGACGCTGACACTAGAGCAGGTTATTTGGAGACCATATCGGGTCTACCCGACATGGGCAGTCAGGATGCTCACCTGGTGGAGCTGAGATGGAGCAGGGTGGTTAGGGGCCATAGGCTAGATATGTGGGAGTGTGTCCCATTTATACGGGTGCTGAGGTAGTTTGGTTTAGTACAGATGGTCCCGACCACATATATGCCATATAGGCAGGACAACAGAGAGACCGACCTACCAATTTTGATCCCGAAGATCCACTGAGGGAGGCCCCACCTCCCACAGATAGTGATGATGACACAGGAGTGGATGATGGCTACATGGCATGGTACTCTACAGAGCTACCATGACACCTCCCAACATCCATAGATGTGGATGAGGAGGACATAGCTGTAGTGCTAGAGATACTAGAGGGAGAGCATGCTACCCTGACACATGCACACCAGGCTGCCCTCGAGGAGATTAGAGCTCTGATGGAGGAGAGGGATGCACTGATATTGGAGAGAGATACCACACGTCAGGAGTGGGATACAGTGATACAACAGAGAGATCTACCATAGGCACAGAGAGGCCCTCAGGGCCAAATACGGTGATATAGGCACCACTTCAGAGTCTGGGTCACAGGGTGCGGCATCAGGAGGGCCACCACCAAATAAATAGCAGCAATAGCGTTATTATGAGCACCCGGTATGGTGAGTCTGAGCACCTATCAAGCTCTCCTCACTGAGGTGAGATACTATGAGGATGCCTTGGCACAGCATGCCCCTGATGTGCCTCGTTATGGTGCGAGGAGGAGATCAGCGATAGCCACAGCTAGTGGTGCATCGGAGGGTGCAAGCACCAGGGGAGAGATCAAGGTGGTGGCAGGGCCCCAGCAACAAGTGCTTCTAGCTCGATAGGAGGTGGCCAAGAGAGACAACCTAGGCCAGAGGAGGGTGGAGGAGATAGTGTCTTCCACCTATCTGACTTTACTATATAGATATGTTATTTTTGTATCGATATACTAATGTAGCCTCGGTTTTGAAGGCATTTTTGATGTATGATATAGATGGCTTGATTGAAAGCCATCCATTCTTTTTTGAGACATTCATGTATATATATTCATCATTTTTGTGTTATGTGATTGTACTTATGCATTTAATTTTGATAGATATAGATAGATGTAGTGTAATTTTGATGGACATAGATACATGTTTATAGAGGATAGATGGATAGATGTGATGTGATTTGATGTGATTGATAGATTGATAAAATAAACATGTTTAAGATGTTAATTTAATTTTAATGAAATAGATAGATGGATTCACATGTGTTTTTAATACATGCTTTGATGTGTTTTAGATGAAGTAGATAAGATGAGTATAGATAGATGATAGATTTGACTAAATTAACATGTTAAATGTCAATTTAATTGGATGAACAACAAATAATAATGGGAAATGTTCCTTGTGATAGCAAAGGATGTAATGATATTATCTTTGTTTAGAAATAAAAAGCAATACACCTAGATAGGAAAAATAATGATAAGTTAGGTCCCTAACCGACCATAAATAGAGACCTTTGATAGGAAACCGAAAGATGATGCACATAAGGCCATAGACACGAGATAAAATGAACTGACACTAGTTAGTCACAAACTAGATCTAAGAGATAGATGGAACAAGAAGTAAGTATGTATCTCGTCAAAATATACGAAGGACAGAATACATGCTCATATTGGGAAAATAGGGTCTCCATATGATCAAAAAAGGTCTTATATCTCAACTTCATGATTTTTTTTTTAGAAGACCAAATTAATCAATGCGGGAAGTTTGCTAGATATAGAAAGACTGATCGATACGGGAAGTCTTTCAATAATGCTAAAAGTGAACAAAGCGGCCGAAGGGAAGTCATTCTTTGCAAAGGCTGATCAAATGTGAGAAGCCCAAAAATTCCATGAGATAAACAACCATCCTTCAAGGGAGCGGAGCTATATATTTTGAATTTGATGGTAGCCATCCTTGAGGAATGGTCTATAATTTTTAATTTATTTGATAAGGCATGGATAGCTATCCTTCGAGGGATCAGTCTATCTTTTGGAATTAGGATAGCATCTACATTTTTTTTTTGAGCTTTGGAAGAAGCTGAGTTTAGACCAGATAGATCGAGATAGGGGAAGAAAACATATACAAACACGTACTCATGCCCCGAGTAGATTCGATTAAGATAAACACTTAGGATAGATGAAGTAGTGATTAAGGTGTTCCTACCATGAGGAGGAACAAATCCATAAGAAAAATTCCATGAGTAGAGCCACGGTACTCATATTTAAGGTATAGAAAGAAATAACATGGAGAACCACATAGTTCCAAATCACTACAAAATATATGACTAGTTGTAGATGGATGAAAGATCTATTTTGCGACCAAGATCATGTAAGATAGATATTAACAATAGAAGGGCCTCAGATGCAAGGCATTAAGAGGTTCCATTTCAGGTACACCATCCATGGAAGATAGAGAGACCCATATTTATGAGTGACAACATACGGACCCATCCAATTAGGAGAAAACTTACCATACTAACTTTGTTCTAGTGTAGTGACATTTTGGTTTTCTTTAAGAACAAGATCACCAACTTTGAAGTCACGGTGCTGCAAGTGCTTGTTATAAGCACGTTTGACACACTCAAGATAGACTTGATGATGCTCAAAGCATTGAGACACACTCTCATCTAGCAACTCAAGTGCATGCTAGGCAATTTTGATGATAGTCCTCATCAGAAACAAATTCTCTGAGAGATACACGAAGAGATGGAATCTGGACTTTCAAAGGAAGGACAGCCTCAGACCCATAGATGAGAGAGAAGGGAGTAGCACCAGTAGGAGTATGAATGCTAGTCTGATAAGCCCAGAGAGTAAAAGGGATATGTAAATGCCAATCCCTACCAGCTCGACTAGTTACCTTTGCGAGGATATTATGCAAAGTTTTATTGGAAGCCTCAGCTTGGCCGTTAGCTTGGGGATAGTATGGAGAAGAAAAGCTGAGTTTGATATTGAAAGCGTCACAAGGTTCTGTAAAATCAATGTTTTTGAAAGATTTACCATTATCTGTGATGAGTTTGTGTGGGACACCAAAGCGACAAATGATGTGTTGATAGACAAAATCAACAATGGGTTTAGCTTTGGTTGATGAAAGAGGAATAGCTTCCACCCACTTAGTGAAGTATTCTGTGGTAGTAATGATAGAGTGATGATGCTGTGAAGAGCGAGGATTGATGAGACCAATGAGATCAAGACCCCATTGTGAAAAAGGCCACAAATCCGCTGCAGGTTGCAAAGCCTGACTAGGGATATGTGTAAGATTGGAGTGTTGTTGACACTTGACACATTTCTTAGTGTATTCGCAATAGTCTCGATTAAGAGAAGGCCAATAGTAACCTAAACGTAAGATGCGTTTAGCTATGGCCAAGCCATTAAAATGTCCACCACAAATACCGTCATGGACTTCTTGGATGGCTTTAGAGGATTTAGTGGTTTTGAGGCACCAAAGCAAAATACCATCAAAACCACGTTTGTAGAGGATTTCACCCAGAATAGTATAGTGATTAGCGCGTAGGATAAAATATCTTCTACCATTGGAAGTTCAGATCTAGAGGAAGCACTGAATGGGATAGATAATAAAAAATGTGTTGATACCACTCATCTTGAGTATTGGTTGTGATGGCGTTGATTGAAGTCGATTACATGAGATGAGATGGTTGGTCTAAACACTGAACAACCACATAAATTCATGAGTCTTTGGTAAAAGGTGGAATAAGTGAGGCTAAAGAAGCCATTGTATCTGTGAATTGGTTCACAGTGTGAGGAATAGCTTGGATAGTAAATTTATCAAAAGCTTGAAGTTGAAAGAGAATGATATCACGATATTTTTGAAGGATATCATTTTTGCATTAATAGACACCAGTGACTTGATTAATGATAAGCTCAGAATCACTAAAGATGTCGATATGGTGAGCGCCAAGATTAATGGCATTTTGAAGACCTAAAACAAGAGCTTCATATTCAACCATATTATTGGTACACTCAAAGTTAAGCTTGTGTGCGATAGGGATAGGTGCACCCCAAGGAGGAATCATGATGAAACCTGCACCTCCCCTTGCTGACATTTGGACCCATCAAAGAAGATTTTTATTTTAAATGGAGACAAACCAAAATTGATTTGTTGGATGTACTCATCTAGGAATTGAGCAAGGGGAATTTGAGTGTCGGAAGAGGAGTATCAGTTAATTGATCTGCAATGATGACTTGACCCTTGATAGATTTTTGTGAGATGAACTCGAGATCAAACTCTATCATGAGCATGAGCCAATGAGTGATACGATCATTGTGATAAGGTTTTGCATGCATTTTCTTGAGTGGATTGACACTTGTAACAATATAAGTTTTGTGATTAAGGAGGTAGTGACAAAGTTTAGAAGTCATGAAGAAGAGAGCACAACACAGTTTTTCAGCTTTAGAATAGCGTGTTTCATACTCATGAAGAGTATGACTGATATAATAGATGGCTTGTTCTTTACCGCTTAGCATCCCGATGCAGATCATGGCTCCAAAAGCATGATCAATCATAGAAATATAAAGATAGAATGGCTCCCCCTCACGTGGAGGTGTAAGCACAGGTGGAGAAAGAAGATAAGCTTTGAGATCATCAAAGGCCTTTTGGCAATGCTCATCCCATTCAAAATGAACATTCTTATAGAGGAGATGATGAAAAGGTTGACAACGGTCTGATAGTTGCGAGATAAAATGATGCACTAATTGAAGGCGTCCTTGAAGACCGTGAGAGCTTCTTTAAGTTAGAAGGGGAGGCATCTCAAGGATAGCCTTTATTTTTGTGGGATCAACTTCAATGCCCCTAATAGAAATGATAAAACCTAAGAGTTTACCAGTGAGAATGCCAAACATGCATTTAGATGGATTTAGGTGAAGACAAAAATGAATGAGCCTCTCAAAGAGAGGTGCAAGAATGAAAAGATGATCCTGATGGCATTTGGATTTACCGAGGAGGTCATCGACGTAATCTTCCATAGATTTTTGTAAGAGATCATGGAAGATGTAGGTCATTACACGTTGATAAGTTGCTCCTGCATTCTTAAGACCGAAAGGCATGACACGATAACAAAAATTCCCCCAAGGAGTTATGAAGGAAGTCTTATGCTGGTCCTCTGGTGTGATGAGAATTTGATTATATCTAGAGAAACCATCCATAAGAGAAAGCATCTCATGACTTGTAGTTAAATCCATGAGTTGATCGATATTAGGTAGAGGAAAATCATCTTTCGGACAAGCGAGATTAAGATCCCAGAAAGTCGGTAAAAATTTGAATTTTCCCAGTAGCTTTGGTTATTGGTACTACATTTGAAACCCATTGTGGATAGTCAATGGGTTGGATGAAGTTAGCGGAAAGCAAGCGCTGCAACTCTTCTTTAACAAGAAGGGCTACATGAGGATGCATTTTACGTAATTTTTGTTAACTTGGTTTGATGTCTGGAAGAGTAACGATATTGTGGACCACGATATTAGGATCAAGGCCTAACATATCTTCATATGACCAAGAAAAATCTTGGTGATGGTTGGAAAGAAAGGTGGTGAAGTCTCCTAACTCCTGTGGATTAAGAGATTGGCTGACCTTAATGATGCGAGGGTCTTTAGAAGTCCCTATATTAAGGTCGATAGTGGCTTCGTTGAGAAGTGTAGACGTATCAAAAGGAATGGTTTTAGGAAGATAAGAATCCTCTGCCCCCAGATAGGTGAGGATAGAATCATCATCCGCACAGTGGATAGTGTTGATAGTGGGAGAGTCATCTCCATTATTTCAGGGAAGACTAATGGTATGGAAGTGGATTCACCATTAGTTTTATAGGTCAATGGACCTATGGAAATGGTATTGACTAAAAAAAAATTAGGCGGGATGGAAATGGTGTCATCCACATCAAGTGATGCTTCTGACCTGGCGGGAGAAGATGGTTCCTCAATGGAAAGAGGCTCATCGAGAATGGTGATGGTGGCTTTTGAGAGGTTTAAATCCTAAACCAAATTTTTGATGTGGTTTAAGAGTTGGAATGGATGTGAGGTCATGCACACCCTGTTCATACTTTCCCAGGCCAAAGCCCTTCCACGTGCATCGATATAAATAAGTTTTTGTGAATGCGGGATTTTGTAAACAATCAAACCTTGTTGAATAGGGTTTGGCCTAGGGAGAATTTGGTGATAGTGAGGTGTATCAAGACCACCGTAAATGAAGTTAGTCTATTGATTGGGTAGACCAATGGTGATGATGTGACCAAGACTTGGCTGATATTCAGGTTGTTTTTCTGGTCTACCATACTCATTAGGTTTGAGATGGGTGTCAAAAGAGAGAAGAGGAAGCTCTCCTAGTGAAAAATGTTGCAACGTCTCTTCCAGATTTTGTAAATCTGGTAGTTTTGTTGTAGGTATGGAAGAGGATGAAGCCTCATCAGGAGAACAAGCATTCTCCTTTAGAGGGACAGACCCTGTGGTCATGTCACATTGTGCGGAAGGAAAAGGATCTCCTGGATGAGTATAGATTTTTCCCTCATACTTGATATTTTAAGCATCGATGGAGGGTTGATGGGATGCAATGCATTGTATGAATCTAGGAGTGTCCGAGGATCATATTGTAGTGGAATTTCCTTTAACAATGTAAAAAAGCTCATGAAGTAGTTTCTTACCTACCCGAATGGGTAGGACCATAGTTCCTAAAGTAACCACCAGCTGATCGTTAAATGATCGAAGGGCAAAAGGTGGTGGTGACACTACGTTCTTTGGTAACTTAAGTTGCTCGAATGTGTGGGAGGAAATGACGTTGAGTGCAACACCACTGTCGATCATAGTGCATTTTAATGTAGTGTTGTTGATTTGAACTGTGATAAAGAGGGGAGCCTCTAAATCCTCGGAAGAAAGGGGAGGAATTTCATAATCCTCAAAGGAAATGGTGGTTGATGGTCTATTCAATCCAACAACCATCTCAAAAGGTTGGGCTCATCTGAATTCATTGTGATGCGACATGCAGATTATCAATCAAATCCTAGCCATGTTGTGGAGATGATTGAATGAGGTCAAAAAGAGACATTTTGACCGGAGCATGGGTAATTTGTTTCATAACACTTTCCTCAACTGACATGGGAATCTAAGCCCAAGGTGAAGCATGAATAGAGACCCGAGGTCTCGGGGCTAATGAGGAAGGAGGAACTCCTTCAGGGGCCACAGAAATGACAACCCGTGGTCGAGATGTAGATGATGATGGATTATCATACTATTGTGCTCTAGTGGCGATATGAATTGTGTCGATTTGAGAAGGTGGAAGATCATCTAGAGTGGAATTAATAGAATTAGAGGTCTGGGTAGACCGTTCAGGCTCAGATGTAGTTGAGATGATAGGAGATACTTGTTCCTCCTCCTCTTCCAGTAGAAGATCACTTTCTTCCAAGAGGTTGTTAACGACAGATTGAAGGGCTTTACATCCCTCGGTGTCATGACCTGAGTGCGGTGGTAAGCACAAATCAAATCAGAGTTGAACCAAGAAGGTTTTACTCCTTTAGGATTATAGGGTTTGATCGGAGGAAGAGATATAGATGAAGATTGGATAAGTTGGTGAAGAATTTCAGTATAGAATCTAGTAGACAAAGATGAGGTCGAGATGATGAAGGCACCTCTTTTTCCTTAACAGACTACCGAGGTAAAAGAATCTGCATATCTGGTTTGATAGTCATTTTAGGGATCGTTTTACTTTTCTGGTTATTGGGAAAAGTAGCCTTGGGCACTTGAGATGGAAGCAAGTGAGGCAAGATTGATTTTGGTGGAGGAGGAGCTCCTAAGATAGATTTTAAAGATGATGAAGATGTGACAAGTGTTTTGGTCTTTGGAGATGAAGAAGGCTGCTTGGCCAAAACAGATGATGATTTAGATACGACTGATTTAGATGGGGGAGGAGTTCCCAAAATAGGTCTGATAGGAGGGACAAAGGGTGCCTTGGCTTTTGGTGATGAAGATGATGGTTCTAATAAAAGAGGTGACATCTTTCTAGTGGGTAAATCCACTTTACGAGGCACCGGTGAAGATGGTGTTGTAGAAGAAGACACCTTCTCAGTGGATAAATCCAATCTTTTATGAGGCACGGAGAGAGATTTTTTTGAGGGAAAGCACCAAGAGTCTTAATAGTCTGAAATATTGGTTTTCCTTTTTCAGGGATGGTGACAACTTTGACCGCATAAGGTGATTGTAACCTTTTTGGGGGAAGCAGATGGGGAGGTACTGATGATGCAACGTTAGACTTTAGTTGTCTCGGTCTAAGTTTAGGAACCAAAATTGTAGGTGCCGGTGCTATTTCTTTATATTTTTCCTTAATAGGCAAGGTAGCATCGGTGATGGAAGAAGTGGATGATGAAGAAGTGGTTCCTTGTGAGGAAGATACTTCCGGTATAGTAATTGTGGGTGTAACTACTATAGGAAAGAAATGAGGAAGAGTCAAAATCGAAGATGCTTCCATTGGTAGAGAAGTTGGTACGACTATAGGTATGTTCACCAATGGCATAGTCACGGTGAAAATGGGAGCAATAGAAGTAGATGTATTTGTAGTGGAAACTTGAAGGGATGTAAATGCCTCAAGCATCGAAAGAATGTCTGACGATGAGACAGATGAGGATGACACTTTGTCTCTAGCATGGATGGAAGATCAGATAAAGAGGTAGAGAGAGATGAATCCATCTCTAACAATGGAGAATATTCAAAGATGGATTGTCTGAAGATGGTGGAATCTCAGAGATTAATGGAGCGGGAGGAAGTTCTGATTTGGTTGACGTGTTCATAGATGGCTCAGGTTTAGAAAAATATTCTTCAGTAGAAATGAAGCTGATAGTATGAGTGTTTGGTTTTGAGACCCCTGAGCATCATTGTTTGGAATGATTGGGAAAAGGTTGTTTAAAGACATCAAGTGCCTGATTTGGGGAGCATTTGGGTTATCCAAAATGATCTCACCTTTATCAATGAATTTTTGGACAAGATTTTTGAAGGTCTGACATCGTTCAATGTCATGGCCTTTGGTTCTATGATAATGACAAAAGTCATTTTCCCTATACCAGAATGGTCATTCTTGGCTCTCATCAAAATTTCTAATAGGGGGAAGTTTGATCATGTGAACTTCCAACATTTTTTCTAAGATAGAAGCATATGATTCCCCCAACGAAGTAAAATATCGAGATGACGAGGGTCCTTTTCAAGAAGATGAAGAGTCTCTCTATGGTGTTTGATTAGAAGTGTTATCATCTCGTGATGTTTTTAATACGATAGCATTGGTGGACCCCTGATTCTTGTCTTTGTTAGAAGTGGAAGGGTTTGATTTTGTAAACCAAGAAAAATATGGTTTAGATTTAGAGTGAAGTTTTAACTTCCCTTGTTCATGGCATGGGACTCAAGTTTGCATGCCATCGTAAAGGCTTCTTCAAATGTATGAAAGGTTTGAATCCTTAAAGTGGAAGAAATATGATTAGCGCAAGATCGAGTAAACAACTTGATCTATTGAGATTAAGGGAGGGAGAAAGACAATTGATTTATTATTCCTCTCTAACGAGCGACAAAGTTTGCAATAGACTCGTCATCGAATTGACGAATGTTATAAATATCTGTAATCGATATTTTATGTGTGATATTTATTGAGAATTTTTCAACAAACATCTAAGCTAATTGAGAGAAAGAAAATAGGGAGTGTTGGGGAATGTTATTGTACCAGTCTAAAGCAGGCCCTGCTAGAGACATAGGGAAAGTATAGAGCATAAGCTCCTGATCCTGGACTATAAGGTAGCAAGCGTGCTTGAACGCTCACAGGTGCTGTTGAGGATCCTCTCAGCTATGAAATTTTGAGAACTTAGGAAGTTCCCATTGGGGAGGATAAGGCTTAAAAGCCACTGATGGATGAATCGGTTCATTACATACTTCTTCAAAAGAGTATGAAGGACGAGCCCCTTTGGTGGAGGCTTCTAGGTCTGTGATTTTCTTGAAAAGAATTTGGACGACATCAGATTGAGGAGGGGGCATGTTGGTATGTCTTGCATAAGAAGCAAATGGTAGGTTTTGTTGATGTGTTAACAGGGGATTCATCTCTTGATTAATAGGATGATAAGAGGAATAACTAGGCATTCTGGGTGATGCCTAGTGAGGTATTTGTTGTGAAGGATCTTGCATATAAACAGGCTGTGAGATGACAAGTGGTTGAGAGAAAGGTGGTTGAATGAAAGACGGAGCCTGTGATTGGTGAGCTCCTATACTCATCGACTGAATCGGAATGGATTGAGGAATATGGGTGTTGATTTGATTGGATATGGTGGGGAACAAACTCTGAATGAGGCTTTTGACTGCCGGATTGGTTATTAAGGGTGCCGATGCCAGAGGATGGGTAAAGGTCACTTTATCATTGGAGCATTGGAAGAAAGACCAGCTGGAGGACGAGAAGAAGGAACCGACTGACTCGTAGAAGGGGGTTGATTCATAGAGAGGTATTGACTCTGAGATGTAATAGATGACATAGAAGAATTAACAACAATCTGTGAGATCACGGATGCACTCATCATAGCTAAAGAAGGCATCTCAAAAGTAGGTTGTGGAGTAGCCGAGGTAGCTGTAGAACTAGGAGGTAAGATCATTTGAGAACCAGTTGACATGGTCGGTGGAAGAGAAAAAGGAGGCATAGATGTGCCACCCTCTTTCATGGTTTGAGGCGAGAAAAATCATGCTAATTGTTCTATAAAATCATGGATGGTTCACGAGAATAATCCTAAACTTGTTGGATTGGTGGTCCCTAATCAGATATTAAAATAGACTTATGCACTAGATATTCCATAAGGGCTACCAGATTGAGATCGAGGATTGCACTGAAATTTAGGATCTCCGTGAGAGTAACATACTCTATATCAGAAGCAGATGATACCTCTGAAGGACTGGGGGAAGTTAGACGTGATGGGATCACTTTAGGATGATAGAAAGGATTATATGACCAAGATGGGGAACCAACTAATAGTGGTCCCGAGGAAGACCCGAGGGGTGCCAAAACATCCACATTAGTGGTGATCTCGGATGAAGAAGGGGCCAGTTGAGCCATTTTTCTAGATTGTGACCGGGTGATGACCGTCATAAACAAGCAGAAATATAGAAAAAGAAGATTGACCTAACTAATGCACAGACAATTCAAGTAGCGTGGGTGATTATCTCTTTTAAGTTTTCATGCTTTTAAGAAAGAAAATATTAGGGAAGGCTTTTAGAACAGAACTACTCGAGATAGCCAAACTAAGGATGGTTTGGGAATGTTTTGGTGAGGAGTCCCAAAGGACTTGATAAAAAACCCGTACGTGGCTTGATATAGGGGCCTACCCCACACTTCACACACCATTGTGATAACAGAGTCAAATGCTTTTCCAATATATACTAGAACTTCCATGAATTTATAGCGCGGCCCGAGTACCGCGTAGGCTCTTCCTCTTGGATGTCACTTCCAAGTAGGTGAGGCTAGGGAAGGAATTTTTGTTTAAATGCTTAATACCTAGTGATTTTGGCTTTGTGTGCAAGGGTGAAAAATAAAAATCAAATAGTGTCACTACTGATTTTGATCAATTTTCCAACCTATTTAGAAAACTAGATGAAGAACATACAACAGAAATGACAAAAAGTTCTTTTTAAGCACTAAAAATGAAGTGTTTGATTTTTGATGAAGATAAGTCAAACAAGTTCTTTCCCAAATGCGATTAAATTATTTTTAAACACCAAAATTGAAATGTTCGAGTGTGCTAGAAAACAAAAAACAAGTTCTTTTTAAGTTCTTAAAAAAGAGAAAACACCGTAAAGAGAAATACCTGTAGATTTAGCTCTCGAGGTGTGTGGACTTCAAAAGTGTGTTGTTGAGCTCTTCCCTTGAACAATCCCATGAACAAGCAAAGTGCTCTGCAAAAAAAAGGTTAAACAAACACACAAATAAATCTAGAAAGATATATCCAGATAATAGTAGAATGAAAATTTATATTTAAGGAACTAGAAAACTTTTAAGGAAATAACAATTTTGCATAAAGAGATGAATCAAAAATGCAATCTTGAAATCAAATGAAATATTTACTAATATTTGAAATAGAAATTGGGATTTAGATTTGCAAGAAAGAAAAAACTTTGACTTTTCCAATTACAAATGAAAGAAGCAAGACCAAAATGAAGGAAGGAAATGCTTAAGGAAAATTGATGAAAATCGGTGAAGAAAAAGAACAAAAGCTCAAAGCAAAAAGAAATGAACTTACTAATAGGGGACTTTGGTTGGGTCCCACTTAGGTGCTGAGAATGTAGATCAAGAATTTCTACACTTGTTACCTGTCCAAGTTAATGTACCAAACTAAACACAAAAACCTGAAAAACTCAAATGAAATCAATACCTGATAGATAAGACAAGATCTAAAGATGTAGATGGAAAAGAAAGCCGATGTAGACAAAATGGGTGCACACGAGCAATCTGCAAAGTAGATCCGAGAAACCTATGAGACACAGATACTTGATAGAAAAAGACAACGTTAAAATATATTTGGGTGGAATGCCCAAAAAGTGGGTCCGGGAAGTGATAAGCTCCCTCGGTGGATGTCAGTCCATGTTTTCAATTAAAGAAAGAAGCATACATGATAAAATATGTAAGTAAATGTCTAGATTTTCTGATTAAAAATGATAGACATAATGTAAATAGTGGACAGAAAGCAACAGAAAATAGGAAACTATGAAAATAATGTTGGATTTGTGTTACAGTTCTTTTACTGTCTGCAGGCCAATCGGCATCGATTGGGTGAATCGCCGCATCGATTAGGATCAATTGGCATCGATTATGCGATTAGTCGGCATCGACTAGGGGAAAATTGCAGGAAGGTTGAGAAATGGACAATGAAGGCTAGATCGTCAATGTCCACTAGATCTGCAGGAGCTATAGGGATACTGACAAAGCTCCACCTTCGCTAGATGTAGGAACAGAGTCACCAAGAGATCGATGGAGGCTCACGATGTCGATGTTGTAGGAGCAGAGTAACGGTATTCCTCTCAAGGATTGATCTGGATAGAATTCACTTTCGCTTGATAGATGATGCTCAGGCTTGATGCTCAAAACTCTTTGTCATTCTCTCTTTGTCTAACCAAAACTAAATTCTAGCCCTGTATTTATAATCGGTGCTGACTAAGGTACAATCGGTGTCGTTCTGAAAAATTGGCATCGACCGAGTACTAGTCGGTCCGAGTCGATCGAAACAGATTCCCAAAATGGCCAAAAAGGACATTTGGAAAGATGAAAGTGTATCCTTCCACTCAAATACGGGAAATATCCCACTGCATGGTTTGGGGGAGGAAAAATAGGGGGATAGATGGATAGAATTGATATGGGAGGTTAGGAATTGATATGGGGTAGATAAGTGGTTAAGATACATGTAAAAATTGTAATTAAATAGTTAATATTTAATTATCCATGGGTAAAACATATTGGGGTATAATAAACTTAGGATAGATGTTTAAATAAAATATTTAAGTAATACCCGAAGGGAGAAGTGGTGATATAAAGGTGCCCTATGTTACCTGAGAGGATAAATGAACTCAGGGGACACTAAATTGGGTAACCAATGTTAGGTGTCTACACCTACATCAAGCTCAATATACTTTATATGAACACATGTGTGTAAAGATAAAATAGGAAATCTCAAAATAAAATGTGAATCTTCCAAATCATCTAGAAAAATCCATGTGAATGTCATGTCACCGAGAAGAAATTATGCTCCATTAGGCCTAATAGATAAGATGCTAGAAAGAATAATAGTCAAAAGGAAACTGATGATGGGACTCGGTCCAAGTTAGATGTGAGAAGCTTTAAGAAATATAACAACCAAGTTCATAAATGAATGTAGTTTCTTGGAATGTATAAATAATCCAACCAAATGTAGGGTTCTCAAGGACATGAGATTGATTTATATGATCGATATTTTATCTATTCAAGAAACTAAGATGAGTGAGGAGCAATTTCTTCTTGTAAAAGACTATTTTTAGTACAATTTTTAAGCTTTGGTTCTGAGTTCTAAAGGTGCGTCGGGAGGTTTGGAAGTGATTTGGGATCTTTCTCTATTCAAGGATTTTAATTTAGTGAGGAAATACAATCATTTGGATTTCCTTATTAAAAATTTAGTAAAAATACTTTGTTTGTCCTTTCTAGCATTTATGCTCCAAACAATAGAGTGGAAAGGAAATTTTTATGGAATCAGTTTTCTAGTTTTCATAAAATCATTCACGACTCTGATTGGATGATTATATGGGATTTTAACACTCCTTTAATTCTATGTGAGAAAATTGGAGGTAATATGGAGCTTAATGAAGTTATGGAGGCCTTGTAGGACTTCATTTCTACTAACAACCTCATGGATATGGACTTGAAAGGGTGAAAATATACTTGGTCTAATAGAATATTAGGAGATCAAGGTATATAAGTCGAGGTTAGAAAAGGTTTTGACTTCCGGGAATGGTTTAAAAAATAAGTTTTCCTTACTACCTCCCTCGTCTTAGTTCTCGATACGCTTATTCTCTTTTTGGTTAAATAATATGAGAGAAGAAGGATTCCCTTTAGATTTGAGAATATTTGGTTGCAACATTAAGGCATCAAATACTTGATTGAAGAGTGGTGGAATATCAAAATTCAAGGGTTTGTTCTGCTTAGGATTTCTAGGAAGTTGGCAAATGTCAAAAGGAATCTTAAAGGGTGGAACAAGAACAATTTTGGGAACATCTATGTTCCCAAGCATAATATGGGGCAAGATTTTCCTCTCTTCAACTCTCTTTGGAAGAGGAAGATATAGATAAGATTTTTATTTCCAGATAAAGGAGAAGGAACTCTTTGCATATTACCACAACATCTTGGCTAAAGAGGAGATATTTTACAGCGAAGTCTTGCATATCTTGATTAAAGGAAGGGGACAAGAATACCAAATTATTTCACATTTATTCTCTCAATCGTAGATACTCTAACAGATACGTATAATAAAATGAGAAGGATATCCTTTTCTCGAATGAAACCAAGGATATTCAAAAGGTGGTTGTTAATTTATTCAGTAATCTTTTGTCCTCCTAATTTTGCTCTAATTTGGGTAAGGAAAACATATTTCTGGAATGCAAACCTAGTTTGGTATCTTGAGAAGATAATAAAATGTTTTTAAAACCCCCTCCCTTTTGGAGATTGAGTATGGGGTTAAATCAATGAGTCTAGATAAAGATCTTGGCCCTGATGGCTTCCCTTCCTTCTTCTTTCAAGTTTTTTGGGATTGTGTTAAAAGGGATTTGTTATTCAAGAATTTTTCAAAAACAAAAATATGTTGAAGGATTTAAATTACACCTTCCTTGTCTTAATTCCTAAAATCATAATGTTGTGGATTTTAGAAATTTCATAACTATTATCCTCTCAAAACTGCATCTATAAGATATGTACTAGGATTCTGCTCTAAGAATTTAAATTCTCCTTTACTAATTTCATATTAGCAAGTTGGTTTTGTAATGGGATGAAAAATTCAAGATGGAATTGTCACCATTAAGAAAATATTAAACTCTTCCAATAAGAATAAGAAAGAGGATATGGTGATCAAATTGAACATGGAGAAGGCTTATGATAGTTTCTCTAGGGAATTCTTGAATAAAGTTCTAATAAGGTTTGATTTTGACCCCATTTTTTGAAGTTTTGTCCAAACTTGTATCTCCACTACCACGTTTCAATTATGATTAATGGAACTCCTTGTGGCTTCTTCCATAGCTCAAGAGGGCTAAGTCATGGAGACCCTATTTCTCCCTTTCTTTTCATTCTTATGGTGGAATCTCTTAGTAGGGCTTTAAAATTTTCTACTTTAGAAGGGAGAATCATGAGTATTTCCCCTATGATCAATTGTCAAAGTGGTTCACCAATATTTTGTGGACAATACCATTTTGGTAGGGGAATCCTTTGTTCCTAAAGCTAGATATTTTAAATAAATCCTCCAAAGATTACGAAGAGAATTTTTGACCAAAAAATAAACTATGGAAAAATTTCAGTTTTCTTTTTTAATACCCCAGATAAGAGATGTCAAAAATATCTCATATATTGGGGTGTGAGATCAAAACCTTTCCAATGAAATATTTGGGAATGTTGATTGGTATAGAGAAGTTGTTGAATTTTGATTGGAATTTCTTGATTGACCGGTTTATCAAGTTGGTTGGTTAGAAAGGGGATCTTCTTTCTCAAACTAGTAAAATCACTTTGTTAAAAAGATCTTTGCAAAGTTTGTCTATTTATTTCATGTCTATTTTTTAGAATTCCCTCTTCGGTGACTTTAAAATTGGAAATCATTCATAAAATATGCTTTTGAAGTGGTGTGGAGAGTAAGTCTAGAGCTCCTCTCATGGCTTGGGAGAATATTTGTAAACCAAGGAAGTTTGGTGGTCTAGGGATGCGTGATTGGGAAAAAATGAACAAGGCTCTCCTTTCGTAGATGACTTGGCATCTCACCAAAGAGGAAATTTTTTGGATTGTTATCCTTTGGAATGAGTATTGGACTCATGCTACAGTAGTTAATTGGTGTTTCAATATTCCCACTTTTGATGGTTATCCTTTCTGAAAAGGCATAAACTGGGAAAAAACTGCTCTCTAAAGGTTGTAAGTGGAAAATTGGGAATGGTAGAAGGGTTAATTTTTGGAAATAGAAATAAATGGGTGATACTCCACTTTGCAAGATATTTTTCTTAATTTATAGCAGGATGTTGTTAATAAGTTTTTCCCCTTGTTAAACATTATTTTAACGAAGAGGATCCTTTTAAATTTTGGATTAAAATATATCTGATGGGCATATTGAAGACTTTTCTAACCTTAGTAATATTTTTGCGGTATAGTGTTGGTTAGAAACAGGGGAACAAGACATATTTTTTGGTCTAAAGATGAGAGTGGTGTCTTTATTGTTAAGAGTTCTTATAACAACGTTTTTGAAAGAGGAAACCCTTAATATGAACTTCAATTGGGAAAAATTATGGATCAAAGATGTTATCCCCAAAATTAATGTTTTTAATGGTTAGTGCTTCATGAAAAAATATTGACGGTAGATAATCTCACCAAGAGAAGGTTTCAAATGTTCAATAGGTGTGTTATTCTGTGAGAAGGAAGAGGAAAATGTTTCCCATCTCTTTCTTGATTGTCCTTTTTGGTGGTTATTAAAATCTCCTTCTTTCACTCTTTAAAGCCACTTGGGAATTCCCTATTTTTTTTTAAACTAGTATGGAATCAATGGTGTTGTCCTCTAGAATCCAAGGTTTAAGAACCTATGGAAATTTTCTTTATTGCACTTTTGTTGGGAAATTTAGAAGAAAAGAAATAGAAGATGATCTTCAAAGGAAAGAAAGATAAAGTAGAGATAATGGAAATCGGGTGTAGTAATGTGGTTATTACTAATTTTTCTCTTCTTCAAAATAGGAAAAAAATCCTTTTCAGAGTAGGAGAACAATGTTTTTATGAATTGGGGTTTTGTCTTGGGCCAAAATATGAACTCTATCTTTGAATCCCAGGAGTTAGTGGTATGGGAGAGTCCTATAATAGGTTGGATCAAGTTAAACTTTAATGGGGCTTCCAAGGGTAATCTAGGGAAAGTAGGAATGGGTCAGTTTTTTGAGACCAGAATTTTTCTTTTTCCTTGGCTACTCCTGCAATCTAGGCATTCAAACTAATCGTGTTTCTTTGAAGCGGCACTTATGTATTGGGGGTTAAAATTAATGTGGATAGAAACTTTAGGAATCTAGAGGTGGAAGGAGATTCCTAAATATCATTAACATCATTATCAACTCAATATCTACCTCTATATCTATTAGAACTCCATCAATGACATCAAGAGGTTATCTTTGGGATTTGATAATATATCCTACAAACACATTTTTAGTGCGGAAATGGTGTGGCGGCACTTGTTTGTAAATATATGTGTTATTGGGGATGGCATGAAGTTTATGGAGAATTTTTAGTGCTGAAACATCCTTGGAGGCATTTTATTAACAAGTAAATCAATGGATTAAATACTAATAATGTTCGTTCCTTTATTGATTCCTAATTTCACAATGTTCCACATTTATGGTCTTCATTATGACTAGGCTTGTTTTCTCGGTATTATGGTTGTTATATGACAGCTTTCTTACATAAATTATGATAGGCTCAGTGTGGCTTTATCCAAGCATGTAAGAAGTCTAATAATGTAAAGGTGAATGTCTCCTCACTAATGTACAACCATATTTTGAAGGTCATTATTCAAAGAAGGGATTTTACTTCTCACGCTTGGAGGAAGGTGTTAGTGCAAATTCACAAAGACCCCCTAAATGGCCTTCATATTTTTAGTCCAGAATTGGGTCATTTAGTGTGATTACACAACATTGATCTTTTCTCCAAGGTGTGGGACCTTGCAAGGTGAGAAAACTCTCTAGAGAAAGTTGGTTCTTACCCCTCTTTTTAGGTGTATGCATGTAATTTTTGCAGAGGTTTTGATTCAAAATCCTACTCTAAATCTACCAAGGAGACAGGGTTGAGAGAAAACATGGAAAAGGGAAAAAAAACTAAGCTAAAATGGTGATACACCAAAGGAGTGATGAAATTTTGTCTTGAAAATAAACACAAGATCATAGAGATGTAACACCAAAGCATGCATAGATTGCTAGAATATAATGAAAGATCAGAAGACAATGATAAACACATGAGAGGATTGGAGGATCATTCACAAAACATGCATTACCATTCCCAAGTTTAATACAATGCATTACAATGGAAGAAAGGAAAAAAACATGTCACAATATCCATGGAAGGTTTGAAACTCCTTGAATTCACGTGCTAAGGGGAAGAGGGGAGTCTTGCAAGAACAAAAACGTCTAACCCTTTACAAATGAGCCAAAATTGGCTTTTAATGGCAAAGCAGAACGAAGGAAAAGCAAAAATGCAGGAAAACTGATTTATGAGCTCAACCACCAATCAAATCCCTTCAATCTCACCTGTAAAGTGATGGGATTCATGGAAAAACCCATATACCAAAGTACATTGCTCGCATATCAAAAAAAGACCCATAGTTTATTAATTTTGGTGGTTGAATGTCGATTCTTCAGATTTGTTATGTGCCGAGATGTTTTCTCATTTTTCTCCCACCAAAAACAAAATTTAATAGTTCATCATGTGAATAATTTCAACAACTTTCCAATGATATAAAAACACAAAAATTTGAGCTTTGGATCAAAAGATATCACAAGATTTAGGGAAAATTAGGGTTCGCGGGCTAAGATTCAAAAAAATTTCCCTCCTTTTCAAATTACAAAAATTCCCAAAATTATTCACCACTGACTTGTGTTGCCACATGGCACCATCTCATTGATCCACAGGTTCAAACGATTGTTCTACCCCTTTTGCGAATTTGGAAAATTTTCCAAAATTACTCCGTGCCTCTGCCACTCCAGGACACGTGTCACCATCTGGTTACTTGGTGGGATGCACTCCACTTTTACCTTTGAGCCACTAGCCACTTTGGAAAAATTCCAAAGTCCTTCCACCGCCCCAACCTCCACTGCTGATAGGACATGTGGCATCTTCTCATTGCTCGGCGGGCTTTCGCTTGGATTTTTCCCTTTGACCCTTTGACCCCAATGCCGAAAAACTCAAAGTCCTTCCACCCCACCACTCTGACCTACCATGTGGTACCCTCTCATCTCCTTATGGGATTTTGGGCCAAAATTTTCCCTTTACCCCTTTGACCCCAAAAGGCTAAGTGCCAATTTTTTTCCCACGGGCCCGCCTTGGGAAAATTTCCCCTCCTAACTCCGTCGAGCCATAACTTGTAAAATACAAGGAGTTAGGAGGACTTCTTTACCTTTCTGGAAAGGGGAGAAAATTATCTATCTGATGAAGCAATACCCAGAAAATTTTGAGTGCCTAAATGTGTAAAATTTTTACTGAGGCACAAGAAAGGAAGTAATGAAGATAAGTTAGCTAAAATAAGTAGGGGGTTTATTTTGGATAACAATTTTGGTGTTTCATAGGGGTCATCTACCTACTGGATGAAGTGACCAGCTACACAAGCAATCCATTAAGCAATGGAGTCATCAACTTAATCGCTTGTTTCTCTCGAACTCATTAGAAAATATCTAGAATGAAGATTGTGAGAGTATAACATTACTTTGATCTGGAACACGGCCTGTAAAAGATGCATCCTTGGGAAATAAAACTTGTGCCAAAGCACTTAGGGAAATGTAAATCTAAGCTACAACAAAACAATGTGCATAAGCACTTGGAGGAATGAAAAATCTAAGCTAATATGTACAAGGTGAGAAGTTTCCCTTCTAGTAGCAATGCTTTAGATGGATTCCATTAACTGGAATCTACAGTTCCTCACCATCCAATGTAGACAATTGGAAGGCATTTTTGTTTTTACATTTTGTGACCATGTAGGGGCCACTCCAAATGGCATCAAATTTTGAATGCCTTCCTAGCTTTACTCGATCTGCATCCCATTTCAACACTAAATATCCAACTTGGAAATGTCTAGCCTTAGCTTTCCTATCAAAGCTTCTCTTGATCAAATTTTGGCCCTTCTCCATTGTTTGGGCTGCATGCCCTCTAACTTCCTAGAGTTCCATCAATTTTGCATATCTAACCTCCATGGGTTCAAACTCTAACAATTCTGATTGCTTCATGAGTTTCAATGTTGGCAACTCAAGTGACATAGGCAAGATTGCCTCTCTCCCATAAACAAGTCTAAATGGAGAGTTACATGTGGATCTCTTGGGAGTTATCCTATTAGCCCATAGAGCTAATTTGAGCTTAGTGTGCCAAGTCCTTTGATTTCCATCAAGAGTCCTCTTGATGATCCTTAATAGATTCTTTTTGTAGACTCATCTTGACCATTACCTTGAGGGTAATAATTTGATGAAGTGCTCAAATAGATCCCATTTCTAATAGCCCATTCAATTCCCTTTGATCCTATCAATGCCAATGCATTATATAATATTATAGTGGCAGGTATACTAAATTTGGTTGTTATCCCCTCATAGAAGTATAGAATGCTAGATTCATTTGCCTCTTTGAGTGCCATCGCCTCGATCCATTTGGCGAAGTAGTCTGTTGCCATTAAAATTCATCTGTGCCCTTGGCTTGAGTTTGGATTATGACTCCAATGAATTCCAAACCCCATTGCATGAATGGCTAGTCAACTGAGATTGGGCACAATGGAAGTGTCGTTAATCTCTCTTTTCTGTGAAGAATGCACAATTCTTGCACCTCTTGATCCATGCATAACAATCACTAAACATTTTGGGCCAATAATAACCATCCTTTATGATATTGAGAGTTGTCACTCTTGGAGAAAAATGACCCCAAGCTGATCCACCATGCAATTCTTCTAACATTTTCTCAATCTGATTTGTCCCAATGCATCTCAAAGAACACTCCATTGATATCCTTTTTGAACAAGACACCATCAACAATCGCATACGGAATAGGTTACAATCTGAAGTGCCTTATTTTGGATTTTTTCATCTCTAGAGGGCATAGGCCTATTTTTAATAAGTGCATTATGTCTTGGGTCCAGCAAGGAGTGAACATGCCACCATTTTCTTCTTGAATATCTCTTTGTTCTTGGTTGTCTGTAGCACCAAAACAGCGTTCTTCTCTTTGCTTCTTTTTTAATTGATTGGTTCAAGGAAAATTGCTCACACAATTCCTTTCCTTAGACTAGCTTGGTGACTTTGATCTCAATGTCATACTCCATGACACGAGTAATCTACCCTACACATTTTTATTTGGATCATTGTTGAGGAGGAAGTCTTTAACTCCCACATGAGGAACCAATAATTGAACCTTGTTGTTTGAAACTAGATGCTTAAATTTCTTCAAGATCCTAATCACTACAAGAACATGCTTCTCAATGAAGTAATACCTTGCTTCTCAATGAAGTAATACCTTACTTCATATTCCTCCAAGATTTGGCTAAAGAAGGCGATTGGCTACTCTGCATTTTCTTCGCTCTCTTGTACTAAAATTGTAGAAATTGTATCATCGCTGCCAAATGCATAAAGGATGAAGTCTTTGAAGAAATATGGGTTAATAAGAGTTAGAGCCTATGAGATAGCTTCTTTGATTGCCTCAAAACTTTCCTTACCTTCAGTTGTCCATTTGAATTCCACACTTTTCTTCAACATCATAGTTATTGGCTTGATATGGGATGCAAAGTTTAGAACAAACCTTCGAACAAAATTGATTCTTCCCAAGAAAATTTAAAGAGCCTTCTTATGCCTTGCAATGGCAGTGATCTTATAGCTTCAACCCTCTCTATATCAATTGCTAACCCTTCTTTGGAATTAATGTGGCCTAAGAGCTTTCCTTCATTAGCTAGAAAAATGCATTTTTGGGATTCAAGGATACCCCAAATCTCCTACATCTTTGGAACACTTGTCTCAAATAAAAGAGATGATCTACTACACTTTTAGAAAATATAGTAATATCATCTAGGTATATCAGCACTATTTTGTTGATCAATCCCTTGAACACCATATCCATTTCTCTTTGGAAGGTAGCTCAGCGTTAGACATCCCAAATGGAATTTTTCTATATGCATAGGTTCCCCATTTGGTGGTGAAGGTTGTTTTGAACTGATCATCTTACTTTACCATGATCTTATTATACCCCGAATAACCATCTAGCAATGAAAACCTCTCGATCTAGAAACAACTTGCAAAATATGCTCCATAGAAGGAAGTGAGTAGTGATCCTTGAGGGATGCTCTGTTCAAATCTCTAAAGTCTACTCACAACCTGATTTCTCCACTCTTTTGTCTAACTAGAACCAAGTTTGCAACCCAGCTTGAATGCTTGATGGGTAATATGATATTTTCTTCTATTAACTTATTCAATTCCTTCTTCATGAGAGGATCAATGTGAGGATTGATCGGTCTTTGTTTCTACCTGATGGGCTTACAACTTGTATCTAGTTTAATTGTCTGTTGGGCTAGCTTGGGATTGAAACCCTCAATTATTCATACCTCGAAGAAAATACATCCGAAACTCTTGGAAAAGTTACATGAACTCATACATTTCTTGCTTGGTTTCTATTTTACCAATTTGAAGTGACTTGCCTTCTCTAACGAGATGGGCTCTGAATCCTCTCCCTTGACTTGGATGTTTTCTTTATCCTTCCTAAATTTATCATTAGGATTGAAAATATACTCTAAACTCACAAGTCCCTTTGGCATTTTGTTGGTTCTCAGCTATACCACTTGATCACCGTACTACTTTTCTAACTTTTCCTTATTTTTGACTAGAGAACTCAGCTTCCTCTTGCAAGAAATTGATGATTTGTTGGTCACTCTAAAACACCTGTCAACTTACATTGTTGTCTAGCACTGATGGCCTCACAATCACATGGATGTTTGGCTACATTTTATCCCTTTTGATACTTTCCACAACATCAAAGGTTTCTCCAACTGTTGCAAGGCCTATCGCAGCTTGGTTTTCTTTCCTAGGAATGGAGTTGATGCCAAAGCTCTCAAAATCCTCAATGAGGTCCCACACTCTATTCTTATAACTCTTAAGCAGGTCATTCTTGGTAGCATGTTGTCTTTTAACTTGATTAAAAATCAGCTCACTATCACCAAAGACTTCTAAGTTTTTGATGCATCTCTTCATTGACCAATGTTTTCTATGTATCAAAGCCTCATATTCAACAAAGTGTTGTTAGAACATGTAAAATGAAATCTAAAAGCTGAACAATAATTAGTGCCTTGAGGTGAAACAAGCATAGCTCAACCTTCCTGCACCTTTTATACTTCTTGATCCATCAAAGAATAACTGCCATACCTCATTGTCATCTTTATGGTCTAGTTTGGTGATGCTAGGAAGAGGCTGACTTCCTTCATGCATGTAATAAAATCATAGTTCAAATTCCTCTATTTCCTTGTAGGGATCAAAAGCATGTACCTTTCTTTCCCATTCATCAAGAGTAAAATCTAGGATGCTTCCAAATTTGGTGTCAGCTTCATGAGTGCTTGGGTAATCCTCTTGATCAAATGTTGAATAGCTTTGGCATTGATTGGGCTTGGAACATGAGGCTCAATGTGAAATTTTACAATAGGTTCAGACCTGATTGTGGCCTTGGATCCATACCTTGTCCTAAATAGCATGTGTGACCAATCAACAAATAGGTAGCCTCCAATTCTATCTGCGAAATCCCTTGACAAACATATGTCTAAGAGTGGTGGTAAATCTATCAACGACACATATTTCAAAATAGTGACATTGGGGCATGCATGCAAAGTAAGGCTCAAATATTTAACTACCCCAACTGTTGTTACTTTGTTCCATCTAATTGCACCACTCCCTTGGATATGGCTTCATATTGAAGGCCCAACTGATCAGCTATTTTTCTTGGGCATCACGGAACTACTTACCCAGAATCAATCATACAATTATGTATTAGTTTATCCCCAATGATCAATGAAACATAGAATGGAGGGGGATTTAAAATTTTACCTTGTTGTCCTTCATGATTCCCCTCAAGCTAAGTAGCATTTGTGAGTGCCTTCTCTTGCATATGAGCTTGCTGATTTGAGGTTGACCAATTCTTCATGGCAGCTTGTAGTAGATCCTTATTTCCTAGGATGGATAGTGACTCCCACATAGATATGTTCACATTGGTCTTCTTCATTTTTTTGAATGATGTTAAATGGGGATGAACCATATCTTTGCTGCCCTTTAGTCTACACATTTTTTCTTGTACATGGGCTATAATAGTGGCATTTGAGATGGTCTAGAAGGTGGCTTAGGCTGTCCTTATACATTTGGAACTGCATTTTGCTTGCCAACACCTTGTGGAGTGATGGAAGGCTGTGAATCACTTGGATCTAATGAATTCCCTTCACCAATATTCCTCTTCTTTGACTTTGTGTTATCTACTACACTCGAGAAGGTTTTGATTCGTACCACAAAAATTCGCAGCCTACCAATTAACAAGTGTAGTCTCATTTGGAATTGTATTTTGCTGAAATGTTCCTTATTGTTGGTTTGTTTCTTAACTCGCCTCACTCTCTACACCAGTTGTTGTCACCATAAAATCTTGGTTCAAAGCACCATTGAAGCACATAGATTGGTTGTGAGGTTCATTACATGGGAAACACCAATCATACACTTGAGCTATATTATTTTGCACTGGCACTAAGGCTTTAGATGTAGATGCAACATTGGGGTTATAGGGCTGAAATGGTCTATTGGCAAGAGGCCTTACTTGATTTTGATTTACAATCTGGGTTGGGTGGCCTATTAGGCTTATATGGTTGTCTATTAGGCTGATTTTGAGGCTAATAAGAAGGCCTAAAACTTTGAGGTTGATGCCTCTTGAGCGTAACCATCTCATTGCCCAAATTTTTCAATTGTTTCATAATTTCTTAAAGCTCATTTGAGGCACTAGAGGATGAAGTAGAATTTTCATTTGAACTCGATTTCTAGGAGTGGGAATAGGAGCTAAATTAGGTGCTTGACTAGTACTTGGGCTTTCTAACTCTAGATATAAGGGCATAGGAAGCCTAGGTGCAAGTTTACCATCTTGGATCAAACAATTCTTAGACCTAATGGTGATATTGTAAGTCTGCGGGTATAGTTGCACCTCCCATGGATTGTATCAACATAGAAATGGTAGAATTTAAAGCCTTGAGAAAGTATAAGAAAGCACCTTGAGCTGTTGGCCTCACTGCCAATGGGATTCTATCCCATGTTCTTTGAAATCTGAAATTGAATTCTATTAGCTACTCATTGGGAGCTCTCTTGATAGTTGTCAATTGCTCCAATAGAGACAAGTTGTCCCCTTTCTCTCCAAATTGGTTATGGAGGGTTGTGCACAACTAGTTCCAATTTTGGATAGATCCTACCTCAAGGCTCTGAACCATTGTAAGGCTTTCCCTTTGAATGAATATTCCATTAATTTGATAGTAATTTGCATCTCAACAATCTCATGGATTGCACAAACATTAGCAATGTCTTTGACATGATCACCAGGGGTGATCTAATTTTCTCCAGTAAAGTATGGGATGTTATTCAATGCTACGATTAGAAGCGGGTTTTGGGAATTGAGAGCAAGTTGGCTAATGCCAGTAAATTTGACATAAGGATTGGGTTGTGCCATTCTGATTGTCCTGAGAACCCTTGTTGATTGGATGAAAGGTATACCAGGTGGAGGAGTTGATAGAGTTCTGTTTGGTGGAGATGGAGACCTTTGAATCCTTCTTCCTCTTTCTCATTTTTCTAGGGATAATTGCAGATAGTTAAACAATCCCTCCTCTCTAGTCCTTGACCTTATTTGGATCCTTCTCATGAATCTTCAATATTAGACTACTGAAACTAGTTGATTCTATCCTTTTGGAGTCACCAGATGTGCAAATCAAGGCTCTTTCAAGCAAGAAACTTACAAAAATTACACATCACTTTGTTGTAATGAAGATGGAGACCTCTAAGGTCCCACCAAGCATGCCAAAATTGTT
The DNA here is from genome assembly GCA_018340775.1 of Taxus wallichiana var. yunnanensis. NCBI lineage: Eukaryota > Viridiplantae > Streptophyta > Pinopsida > Cupressales > Taxaceae > Taxus > Taxus wallichiana. The sequence continues at coordinate 49,956,550 of CM031239.1, forward strand.
AGTGCAAATTCACAAAGACCTCTAAATGGCTTCGATCTACAGTCTAGAATTGGTTCATTTAGTGTGATTGCACAACATTGAGCTTTTCTCCAAGGTGTGTGACCTTGCAAGGTGAGAAAACTCTCCAGAGAAAGCTAGTTCTTACCCCTCCTTTTAGGTGTATGCATGTAATTTTTGCAAAGGTTCTGATTCAAAATCCTACTCTAAATCTACCAAGGATATAGGGTTAAGAGAAAACATGGAAAAGGGAAACAAAACTAAGCTCAAATGGTGATACACCAAAGGATTGATGAAATTTTTTCTTGCAAATAAACACAGATCATAGATATGTAACACCAAAGCATGCATAAATTTCTAGAATATAATGAAAGGTCAGAAGAAAATGATATACGTATGAGAGGATTGGAGGATCATTCACAAAACATGCATTACCACTTCCAAGTTTAATACAATGCATTACAATGGTAGAAAGGGAAAAAAATGTGTCACAATCTCCATGGAAGGTCTAAAACTCCTCGAATTCACATTCCAATGGGAAGAGGGGATTCTGCAAGAACTAAAACGTCCAACCCTTTACAAATAAGCCAAAATCGGCTTTTAATGGCAAAGCGAACCAAGGAAAAACAAAAACATGGACAAACTTATTTATGAGCTCAACCAGTAATCAAATCCCTTTAATCTCACCTAAAAAGTGATGGGATTCATGGAAAAACCCCTCTGCCAAAGTACGTTGCTCTGTAGATCCAAAAATGACCCATACTTCATTAATTTTGGTGGTTAAATGTCAGTTCTGTATTTTTGCATGCCAGAGATGTTTTCTCATTTTTATCCCACCAAAATCCACCAAAAACAAAATTGAATATTCCATCATGTGGAGAATTTCAACATCTTTCCAATGATATAAAAATGTAAAAATCGAGCTCTGGATCAAAAGATATGGCCCTCTAAAGATTTAGGGAAAAATTAGGGTTCGCGGGCCGAGATTCGAAAATTTTCCCTCCTTTTCAAATTGGGAAAAATTCCCAAAAATTCTCTGCCAACCTAACCTGCGCTACCACGTGGTGCCATCTCATTGATCTATAGGTTCAAATGATCATTCTTCCCCTTTTGCAAATTTGGAAAATTTTCCAAAACTACTCTCGCGCCTCCACCACCGCAAGACATGTGTCACCATTTGGTTGCTTGGTGGGGATGCACTCCAATTTTACCTTTGAGCCACTAGCCACTTTGGAAAAAATTCCAAAGTCCTTTTGCCACACCCCTCCTCTACCACTAATAGGACACATGGCGTCTTCTCATTGCTCGGTGGGCTTTTGCTTGGATTTTTCCTTTGACCCTTTGACCCCAACGCCAAAAAACTTGAAGTCCTTCCACCACACCGCTCCGACCTACCACGTGGCTCCCTCTCATCTCCTTGCGGTCTTTCAGGGCCAAAATTTTCCCTTCACCCCTTTGACCCCAAAAGGCTAAGTGCCAATTTTTTTCCCACGGGCCCGCCTTGGGAAAATTTCCCCTCCTAACTCCACCGAGCCATAATTTGCAAGGAGTTAGGAGGACTTCTTTATCTTTACGGAAAGGGGAGAAAATTCTCTATCTAATGAAGCAATACACGAGAAAATTTTGAGTGCACGAAATGTTTAAAATTTTGAGTAAGGCACAAGGAATAAAGGAATGAAGATAAGTTAGCCAAAACAAGCGGGGGTTTATTTTGGATAATGAAGGTATTAATCATTAAACGCTTGAAAATGTGGGAGTTGAATTGGAGTAGTAAACCTGGTATCTATCTCTTTCCTTTTCAATCCTTTTATCTGCTATGAATATTGGAGGTGACCTTGTGCATATTAAACTAGTCGGGATCAAATATATCAAGCACCATGTTTTGGTGGACTTTGAGAAGGCGAGCATTTTTAAATTTTTCAAGATTTTCAAAGGCTATGAGGAAACTTTGAGTATTCAATTTGTTCAATACTAGAAGACTGCAAAGACATGGAAAGGGGTTTCGATGTCTATTTGGGGTATTACTCTTCAAATTTCAATTGACACAATTGCATCCATCTCTGGCCTAAAGAATGATGGAAGGAAAATATACAAACCCAAGAAGGATTGTTGTGAGGAAGTCAAAACATTTCTTAGAGGTAAGGAAAATATTATTCCCTATTTTTTGGGTTTCTTCATGACTCTCTCCCTAAGCCATACGAGATATATTTCCCTCAATATTATTCAATATCTTACACTCAAGGGAAGACATTAAACTATTTATGCTTACCATATCCCTATGTTGAATTTTATGCATCATGGTAAGATTTATAGTTTTCCATATTCCATCTTACGGTCGTTGTGTGCATCTATTAACTAGTTTAAGAGGGTAAAGCCCCAATTTACCCTCCATCAAATCTTGATTATGGGTCTAGTTAAAAAAGGTCCACATACCTCACCAAATCCTAAAGTATCATGGTCTTTTGATGGAGGTTTTTGCCTCATCTATGAAGTTTGATTATCTTGGCACTAAAGACCAAAGAAAGCTTGATTCCCCTACTTTAGAGGATTTACGGTATGAGCCTAAGAACTTAGAGGAGGCTATGTAGGGCCTTCACAAACTTAAGGAATAGAGTCTGGAAATATATCCTTTCATCATTGTTGTTAGTTTTGAACAAGGTCGGTGTTCCAAGGTTCAGTCTATAAAGGAGCTCATTGATTTTGAGAAATTCAAAACAAACATCAACTTGAACAAAATTATGTTTCATTTCATGCTCAAGGACTGACATATGATGAGAGATAATATTGAAATTATGGCTGCCATAATGAATGCATGTAGTATGGACATGTTTCTTCATAGGTGCAAGGTCCTTTAGAAGGAGGTGAACATTTTAAAACATACTTTGAAACAAATTAGAACTTGGAACATGTTACACATAAAATCAACCATCAAGCATCTCCACGTCATGGCTCATCTTGTTCATTCCCATAAATAAATTGAGAGTGAGAACTCTTCCAAAAAACAAAAAAGAGGTACAAATGATACGGATATTGAAAGTTTAGGAGTCTATTGAAAAAATGGCTAAGAAGTGGACCATTTTACTTAAATATTTAGAAAATAAATAAGACACCAACTGATGGTTTTAGGTTCATACTTTTTATGTTTGAGGTTTATCTTATGGTTATTATTTTGGTTTTTAGGTGTGATGTTAGTTTCTATGGGTAGTGTTGTTGGAATGGTTATGTTATATTGTGTTGTTATCTCGCTTAATGTAGTTTTTTTCATGTTGATTTGTTGTGTTTTGGCTCTTTTCCCTAGTGGGTTTTATGATAATGTATGGGTAAGGGACCCCTTAACCCTCTTTTACCGTCTATCAAAAAAGGGAAAATTAAATGTTATCTATCAAATCAAAATGACAAACAACATGTAAAATGTAAAGTGTTAACAATTCAAGATAAGTGTATAGGTCTTGGTTTTGTATATTTGTAAATATATGAATGTTTTTTTATTTTGTAACCATGTAAGTGTTTTTATATGTTTAAATGTTAAGATATGTATAAGGAGATGGGTGATACAGGAGCTATCCAATGATAAAATCTTGAAGAGGTAGAGAAATTATAAATGATATAGTGGCTTGGGCCTTAATTATGACAAATAATCTGACTCAAATGTAATTGGTGCAATATTCCTGGTGTATGCCAAAGAAGGCTTGAGAGAAGAACTAGGTGATGTAGATACATGAGTAGTTTGTGAAGTAAAAAGACCTACACAAAGGAGTAGAAGAGTGAGTACTTATATACATACCATGTGCACTAGAATACTTGTGAGAAAATATAGAGCTAACATCACTAAATGACCAACATGGTATCTTATGAGTTTGAGCAACTAAAGACAATGTGAGAAATTAAAGGCTTGTCTAGAGACCTAAGAGGAATAGATACACGATAGACATTGTGTGCAACCAAAGGCCTATTATAAGTTTCTAAAGATAATGTGTAAAACCAAATACCTATTCATAGATGCACTAGTAATAGGGATAGAAATAATATAATAATGACATGGAAAGCAAGGACAAGGATCATTAAAGGGAATACCTTAAATTGTGACAACCTACTAATTATGAATAAACTTGACACATTGGTGAATGACCAATGGAATATCCCTAGGATACCATAGCTAAAGGAGACCTAAATAAAATACATCAAAGCTAATATTAATAACAACTAAGAATGAAAAAGGTGTAGGAAGATAACCAATCATGATAGGTAGAGTAATGCATCAATAGAGAGGATTAAAATTGGATACAAATTACTTTGTAGAAATTCCAAGGGAGTGAAGAGATTCAGAGAGCATACATTATCCTTGTTATGTGGATCAACCAAAATACTTCCTATAGATAATTAATAGAAAAAATAATAGACAAAACATCATAAATAAGTGTTTCATATATATTCAAGTCATCAAAAGTGATAATCATTGTAGGAGATGATGTGTAAGTGACATTTCCAACTATCGCATCCAAATGGTGATCATAAGAGGGAGGTGGTGGCACAATGCAATGAGTATTGTGCACTTTCAAATTATATTTTTCATTGTTATTCTTTAGAAGTGGATCATTGAAGATTTTTCATTTTTTCATTATCGTTGATTGGCTTAGAAGATTAAGTGGGCTCATCCCATTCAATTGCATTGGATTCAATAAGATCTTGAATAACATGTTGAATCTTGATACACTAATAACTAAAGTAACTAATACATATATAATAATAATAGTAAGCATTAACATAAAAATTCCTTGATGATTTCTCACATCTACCTCAAATGGTGGAGGAAGAGACACAGGATTACACTCAAGTAATTATTTCAATACGTGTGGAGAATAAGGTAAATGTGTAAAAGTGTCATCATGCAAATTGTAATTGTAGCTTAGTATTTTAAACAATAACATTTGCGGTGTCCTTAGAAGTAGCCTTAGTATCATTAGTTTTTACTTTGAATGTATATTTTCTTGGAAACTTGGCATTAGATATATTATGAGTGTGTTGTCATGTGTTTTTGCAAGGGTAAAATTCAAACTTGAAACATGACAACTTAACCCTAGTATAAAAAAATCTTGAAAACCCTCCTAAACACCTCTCTGGATCATTCTTACCTCTATTTCATGCCTATCCTAATATTTCAAGTCCTCATATGTGTTATACAAACTTTTCCTAAGTTCTTGAAACATTGTGATAAGGTATTTCATCTCTTTCAGTAAAGTGCTTTCAGTGGTGAAATCTCTTGTAAACCTACAAAGGCTATTTTAATTCTTTTCTCGGCAGTGTGCATCCTCTAGGAAGATCGGAAAGCCAAAATTAATGCAGGAGTGTTATTTAATATTTTAGAGAGTGGTAGAACTTATTTAGGAATATTTATGGAAGTTTCATAGGATTAGGGACGATTGCGAAAGCGGTTTTTTCAAGGTGAAGGAGCTTTAGTCTAAAATGGTACTTAGCTTTAACAGAGGATTCGGGAGTTTCGAGATGAGTTAGAAGGGGAAAAAATATTCAATGGAAAGCTTGATGATTCCTCTACATGATGGAATCTTAACATATTTTATAAGACTAAGGACTCTTTCATATCAGCTCATTTTCAGCAAACACACCCCAATGTCCTAAGAAAAAATAGAGAAATGTAGAATTGGAACTTTATACCAATTCCATTTTATTTTAAATGATATTGGGAGTTAAAATAATATATTTTCTCATCAAAAAAATCTTCCTGGAGCTCCAAGAATGTCATCAACAATTCTCTCTTGGAAGGTACATCTCTCATACTTAGCCAATTTTTCAAGAGGACACTTGTCACCTCTAAGTTGAGGCACATTTTATTTTCCGTCAACTAAGGGGATATAGGGGACAAGAAAATGTGCCCCACCCCATCTTTACCCTCGGGTTCTTCACATGACCATGTTAAGTACTCCAGCCTCCGAGCCCTTATCACGTATCTCTAGCCCCTCCCATCGAGCAACGAGTTGTGCTACTTGTCATCACAAGAGTAGGGTGAATTTTTTTGTCACTCCTATCCATGTCCCAGGGATAGAGGGAAAATAAAATGTGCCAAATATTTCCCTTGTTTTGGATTTCCATGTGACTAAAAATAAGCTCCACAAAGGTGCTTAAGTAATCCCTTCCTCATTTCCCCGCTCTAAATCAAACATCACCACTTGTCATCTCCACATGAGGGGAAAAAAATTTATCCCTCATGTCCCTTTCCCAAGGTGAAAGAGAGGATAGTAAAATATTCCCCACTCCAACCCCTATCATGATTCCTCATGTGACCCAGTTTCAGCCCTCCAGTGCTAAGTGCTAGTTTTTCCCCCTTCCCTCATCGTGCAATCAAACAACGCCACTTGTCAAGTCCATATGAGGGTGAAATTATCTACCCCTATTATCCCTATACCAAGGGGAAAGATGGTACAATAAAATTTTCCCCATGCCAAGAAGGTTGAAAACCTAAAATTTAACTAAGTCTTTTTACATGCTTCTTCTTGCTTCTTCCTCATTCAAACATCAAAAGAACTGACAAGTAGTTTAAAAACATAAAAGAACACCTACCCACCTCATTTTTTTCACAATAACTTCATTTTTGCTGAGAAAAAACATCCAATAACCTAAAAATTATCTAGAAACTCTATCAAAATGCATCCGGGTTTTCATATGCACTAAAACAAGAAATATTCATATCTTCCAAACCCATGTAATCTGTTCTCCTTGAAAATTTTATAGTTTTTCCTCATCCTAGTTGCCTAAAAGAAGAATATAACAGAAGATAAACTGGTTTTGTGATTTTTAATGGTAGATAACCCTATTTCCATGCCCTAGATGATGCTTTTTCAATTTATAAACATTCTGATAGTGGATCAAGATGAAATTTTGAGCACGGGGTCCCGAAAGCAAGCTGAATCCAATGAAATCATTTTCATTACAATAAAAGGTGGATAAGTGTTATTTCCAAAAATATTAATTATCTAGTACCATCACTTACTAAAAATAATAACTTACCTAAAAATTAATTCCTCTTAGATGAGTGCATTTAGAGAACAATGAAGATGACAAACTAAACATTTTTTCCAAAAAAGCAAAAAGTAAATTTCCAAAAATAGAAACTATAAAAAATCAATAAGAAACATTATTGAATGTATTCCCAGCATTTTTAGGTTTGAGAAAGGTGAATTTGGGTGAAAAAAAAATGTGTTTCCCAAAATAGCAGCTCCTGAACCCTAACTGCTAAAAATAGAAAGTGTCTTATTCAGTTGCAGAAAGTTGTTATCATATTCATTTTTTCTCATCTTGTTGATTTTTGCAAGTATGAAGTTAAAATTTTATGTTTTATAGCTTTTCTTAGGTCTCTGTATGAAATACCCAGTGTGGGTGACAATGATGTTACTCATATGGACTTGGAAGATCTCAAGAACCAAATACTCGGTAGTCTCGGAGAACTAGTGGAGGAAAAAGTGTTCGCGTGGTTTTAATGAAGTGAGGGTTCATCATGTATCTATTTTTAGCACGTAATTGAAATGCTGGCATGTGCTCATCACTATGATCTAGGAAAAGAATCATAAGGGTGGATGATAACTCAATTTTGGTGGTTCTCACTCCTAAAGAAATTTCTCAATGTATGTAGATTCTGACATGGAACAACATTGTGATTGTTACAAAATAATTTTCATCGGTGTGAATGTTCCAAAATAGAATCATATCTTCAAGGCCTTATATTGGTGTTATGGTTCAAATAGGAAGAAATCCATCTCGTATGTCAAAATATCTATCTCAAGTGAATTTCACGAAGGCTTTTACAATGCAATCAACCTACTGAGTATGTTGATGGGAGAAGAGGATACAAAGGATTTACAATATTGGATGGTGTATTTAATCATTTTCATCATTGATGGTAAGTAGATGATTGACTAGGGGTAGATAATTAGTGACAACATTCATCAACAGCTTTCTCTAGCTTCAGGCTACAAAGAAATTCTCAATTACATCCTACTTGGTCTATGGTATTGCATGTACAAGACCATTTAGAGGCCTAAACCTCACTTAAAATATTTCTCAAAAGGATCCTTCCCATGAAAAGTATCCATAATTGACCCTAAAAATACCAATTACCATTTTTCAAGAGTAAATGATGCTTTCATTATGTTTTTCATCCGGTTGTTGGAGGGAAATCCTGAATCAAGGTTATCTTCACAAGCTACTACTTTGATCAAGAGGTATGGATATTTCTTCACACAGTTCTCAAATTTTTCATACATCGAGTATTTAGGTTTGATCTCACTCCATGTAAGCTACCAAGATATCTCAATAACAATATTGTGATGTTCTAGATGTGTAGGCAGCTTGTTCACATCAATGGTAAGGTTAAGAATTGAAAAAATAAAATTGTTTCATTCCCTATCTTTCTCATAATCTTCTCTTGAAAAAATTATAATGATGCCGCAAACTTAGAAGCTTCCTTCACTCCTTTGAACCTATACTCATACACACCAAGGATGTACTTTGACATTCGAGTAACCTGGAAACATTCCACCTTCCTGATTTACACCATGTTTCGAAAGTAGAGGATTATTGGGTGAATTGTACATATTATTTTGAAATCAGGGAACATGATCATATGAGAATGACAGTTGGGTAGATGAGAAAATTCAATTTTGATTGGTATGAGGATGGGATTGAATATGATGGTACCAAAATGTATGATTATGAGTATCAAGTTGTGAAAGCCTCACCCCTCCCACAAGTATCTTGGAGAATTTGTGAATCAGGGGACATAAATGAGAAAACCAAAGAAGTAATCCAAAGATCAAGGGAATGGTTCAAAAATAATAAATCTTCCTCATCGAATCAAGAGGTTTCCCAACTCTCAAAATAAAATCATCTCATATTTCCTCTTCAAAATAAATTGAGAAAAGTTCAAGCTCTGCTCACTTAAGAGAGCACTCAAAAAGGAATTCAAAGTGGAATCCGAGGCCCCACACTACAAGAGAATTTATAAGGAAATAACAACCCAGGATCTTGTAGAAGGTTTGGAATAGGGAGAAATTGAGTCACCTCCCCATTTGTCCCTCTTAGATCTCAAAGCATCTCCTCCTCTCCAACCGCACCAACTCAACTGAGTGCAGGATGTACCTTTTTAATTAGAACCGAAAATAGAAATCATGCCTAATGTTCAGCCCAAAAACAAAGATGTTCATGTGGTCAATTTGTGCCCTCTTGGATAAAATTGGACAACACCCTAAGGGCACACTTCCTTTGAACAATGGCAAAAAATATCGAATTAATAAGTAATATCTGAAGGGGCTTTTTTTATTTCTACCTCACAACTCTAGGGCTCGAGAAAGTTGAAGCTCGTTGTAACATTCCCATTTTAAGACTTTAGAAAAAGGGGAAAAAAATTACACAATGTTCTCTATTCTAAATAAAACATAATTTAGAACACACATTCCATGCCAATCAATCTCATAATAGATAACCATATGCAGCTATAAATGACTCGGTGAATTACCGATCTCTCATTGCATGACTCGGTCTCTAACCGATCTCTCATGTTTGTCTTTAAGTATTGAATACTTTTATGTATACTATATATACTTGGTTTTCTTACCCTAATTTGGGTACTGAGTGATCTATTTAAAGAACCTATCTAAATATTTGTTACCAATATTCATCTAAAATCACATTCCTTAAACTAGGTGACATAGGACAACGCAACCAACAACTTGTGATACTTTGGCCAAAGATTTCCAACATATTATTCATGTTACTATTCCTAGATGGCATATTCATCAAAATGGAATATGTCCTTCACCTCACTCTTTTGTTATCTAGGATGGTCTTTACTGACTTCTATCAGTCCACTTGTCCTAGGTTTGACCCTAACCCAGGTTAGTGATATAATTTGGTATAGGGAACTGCTCACGATGACTTAGGGCATAGGGGCATGCTCAACCATCCTAAGTCGATCGAATGTGCCTATTTACCCTAAGTCATAGAGAGCTACTTCCTATTCCAATTCATACTGCTAACTTGTCCTAGAGAGAAACTAAGTTCAAGTCTAGATGTGTGTAGATCTAGATGAACTAATACGAGAAGGGTGTTACAACATGTCAATTACATCACTGTATCCTCGTGAAGACCCTAGTCTTCACGAAGGTACAATCTGTAGTTGGTGTGTGCCAACATCTGACCAAACTGCTTCATCACGATGTACATACCTCTAGGAGGTCATTAAAACATAATTAGTTTAGGTTTAAGATTCAAATTACGAAACCTTGCAAAACCCTAAATCCAACACTCCTTAAGTTCTTCATCCATATTTGGTTTAATTAATATTAAAGAACTTCGTTAACTCAAAATTGATTTTATGTTTATTAACTTTGGCTTGGCAAGCAGTTATCCAAAAACAGAACAACATACATCATAAGGTTAATTTTAAATCAGTTGTTCCAAGAAGGTGTGTCAACCACATAGGTTCTACTAGAGTAGACTTCATAGAAAATGAAGTCTAAATGATTAACGATCATAAACACCATTCTTTTTGCTTTACATTCCTTTGAGAGAGAAGAATCTTCCTCTTTATGGTTAAGTGTTTAGGGTTTATCATACCCTTTTATCTTTCACACCTTCTATAATTTAATTGTATGTTCATTTTACATCCCATTACTATATTATATTTGTTTAGATAAAGAACGTCATCTTATGCAACTTAGCAGTTGCATCCTAGTAAGGGAGAATGAACTAATTCCCTTCATCCAACTTATTAAATGACAACGAAATAAGGATACAAACAGATATGAAAAAAATATCAACAAGATAGTATTCCAATTTCCTTCATAAAATGTACAAGAGAAATTACACAACAATTTGTAGTAAATCTCCAAACTTTTCAATTCATCATGATAGAAATACACAATTTACAAGACTATGCATTTCAGACATATTGCATGTCAAATAGCATAAAGATCATTAAAGAATACAACTTTTATTTTTCAATACAACTCAAGAATGAATCGAGTTCTTCTATAAAAGAGCCAGACTTTAAATCAACCAATACATCATACAAGTTATTTCCTTCCTTTATCACTACGAAGTCCATCTACAAAAATTGCTAGCACGGGTCAGTTCATTGAACTGAGCATGATAAGCACTAAGCATTAAAATGAAGTGCCTTCAACCAATTGTTTCATTAAAGCAACTCTGCTTTTATGAAATAGTAGGTGAAATCATACAAATAAATCATAAGTAATAACAACCATAAAAGAAGCACAATAATAAATCTGAATTCACTTTATAGGAAGAGATCATAATATAATCGCAAAATCTACTGCATTATATCATATAAGTATTGTCCCAAACAATTACTTATTTATATCAAATAACAGTTCCTATCAATTAATTATTTCATAATTCTTTCTGAATTTGAAATACATAATCAACTTCACTATATAAACAAAAGAGTTACTTTCAGAAACAAATACCTTCTTGTTCATCTTTACAAAGTTTCAAGAAAACATGTACGGTCAAGTTCATTCTAAGCATAGTAACGTTTATAGGATGAATCATCCAACAACTTAAATAATTAAGAGATTCACAATTCAGATGTGGCAGCCTAATTCTAGGTCAAAATATATAGCCTAGGTTCTTAGATTAGGCCTCTTATTAACATTAGAAAAGTATTTCCCAACCACAATGTTTCACTTCAATTAACTAAAACAATTATTAATTTCCTTCAATACAATTTAAGTGGAGAAGTAAGTAGTAACAATTACTACTCAATTACTTTAATAAAAGTAATGCAATTGATTCTATTAAACCTATAACAAGGTTTATATAAAGAAAGGAAGATCGAACTAGAGAGTAAATAGTTTACAACTTCCTCATCATTCGGTTAAACCGAATTCCCATATGCATCTTTAGAAAAGAAGAATCAACATCCTACCCTACAGTTTCCAAAAATGACAATGGAGAGCTTACCACTGAGAGTGGAAGAGGAAGGAGTTATATCTAGAAGAGGTTTCTATTATTCATTCAAAAGAAATAAGGTAGTAAAAGAACTAGTAGAGATAGTTCACCATACCCCCAATTCTTTTAAGATATAGAAATCAGGTATAGAAGATACAGAACCGATTACATACATAATTGTATCTTCAAATAAACCTTCAAAGAGATTCACCATTTAAAGAAACAACAACCATTAATCGATACTTATTTCATTCCAAGAAGGATGTGAGAAACAAAAATAGTTATCAACTCACTACAACCTTAGTGAATTGTTCTACATCATTGAAGATTCCAGTCAGTGATCCACAACCATTCATTCCTTCAAGAAAAGTAAGTCTATGAAAAGATCATCTCATATTCGTAATCATTCAGAGAAGGAAGGAACCATCCTTTGAGTGAATAGAGATCAAGAAATCTTACAACATAAATGATTTGGTTCATTCAACAACAAAACAAACAATCAAAGAGTTGAATTATCCATTCAACGAATCCCATGAAGTTACAATAGTCATATCTTACATGATACATTAACAAATTACTAGGTAGTTTCCCAGCTCTGGACGAGTAAGTTTACCAACCACATCCAAGTCCTAAAAGTGTTAAGGATGGAAATATCAAACTTAAGAAATTTGAATAGAGCTAAGAATGATAATAATGGTATCGACTTGGAGAAGACCGTCTACCAATGTATATTTAAACAACATAACTTCAACTATCTACCGACAGCTCAACTTCCAAAATTTTAAAGGAAGACTCAAACAGAAATGAATGAATTGTACAAAAGACTTCATCACTATTGTTTCCATAGTTAAATTCCAAGACCATTTAAAACCCGAAGTCCTTTCAAGAGTTTCAAAGAGAATACTAAAACCAAACAACAAAGTTTTAAGTCAAACTTTCCTTCTATTTCCCTCACGAGCTCGAACTGAAACCGTTAATCAAAATACCATAACTTACTCAACTCCCATCGATTTTAAGGTTCGAAGTAGTGGAGATTAGTATAGAAATAGAGAAAGTTATTCCTTCACAGTTTTTATACAAGTTTAGAGTACAGAATATAGACAATTCCATAAACCTCCTTCACCCATTAACCTTTTTTTTAACACAAGTTCGAGTTCATACTGCAGATCAAAGTATACAAATACAGTCCCAAAAAGGAGTATTTAAACTTCTACAAAACAAGATACGACATAGGAGAGTATTCTTCTACCTTCCAAAAACAATCAAAGACATTCAGTTTGAACAATGCAGTTTACCTAGAACAGATGAAACAAGATATCCATTCCTTACCTTCATACAAGTTCGTGTTCAAGCAATGATTTGAAATATATACCCATACAGACCAAAAAGGAGTAATACAACTTTAATAACTCAAGGATGCATCAGAGAAGAGTATTCATTTACCTTCTAATTTCAAAAGAGACTTCTAGTTTGAAGCTCAAGGCAAAAACAACTTACTTAAACCCTTTTTCGAGAAAACAAACCAGAATACAGATTCAATCAAAAACACTCAAGTCTCAAACAACCCCAAGTGTATTTCACCATCAACTCATTCAGAGAAAGCACCCAATGATAAAATTATCATGCAAAGGTTCCATAAACCAAGAAAATAGAGGTTCCTTCAGCAAGAAAAACAAATAACCAGAATAAAAATAGAAACCCAATTATCTCATGAGAGCAGAGTTGTTTTAATGGAACATTTTGAGAAAAGCAAGAAATCTTAATGGATAGAGCCTATCATGCCTGATAGTGCTTCGTCGATTCGAAGAAGACTTCTAGCCGAGCCTCCAAAACTTCTTCTTCTCCAAGCAAGATCAACAACCAAAAACTTCTTTCTCAAATGTCTCATATACTTCCCTTTAATCAAAAATAGACCAAGGGAATCAAAAATAGCCACAAATTGAAAATAGAATTGTTGGTTCAAAGAACCAGATAGCTCCATGCAGAGCAAAAATCAGAAAGCATGAATGACCAAACAACCTCCAAAAATCCACCCACATGGTTTCCAAGGTGGTTTGATTGCTAAAAATGAGGTTCATAAATGCCATTAATTCCAAAACTCCCGCCTATCTCTCCATGCCACCGCCATCCAAAATTGGCAAGACTCAATTCAACTTCGCATGCATCACTAAATCTGTGTGATGACTCCATGTAGACTCCCACTAAATTTGCATGCCTCTACCTAAACCGGCAAGACACTGTCCATTTATTACAAAAATCAAATCAAATTAATAACTTAGGAACTGTCCTAAGCTTCCAACTTGCCATACAAACCTTAGGTCCCCTTCCAACACTTCATTAGTTTAGGATAAATACCATTATCTTAGAATATGAACAAAGGATAGTTTAGAATTATTTACCATAGGTTTACAAACATTACAATAGGGAAATTACCATCCTAGGATAGGTCATACTTCACAACCATTTAGTATTAGGTATTAGGTTATAAATAGACCTAGCATCACCTTAGGTTATTCCCAACATCCCAACTTAGAACATGCAGATTAGGATAGGATGTTATCCCAAATAAAGTAGACATAGATAGAAAATAGGTACATCTACCTTAGTTTAGAATCCCATTAGGACACATCTCATAGGTCTACGACTTAGAATTTTCCTCGCAGTCCTAAAGCAGACCTTGTTCCACTTAATGCCATAAAACTTCCTTCAAATATCAATCCAAAAAGATCCAAGCACATAACATAAAAAGTAATGTAGGCACTATCCTTCAAGAAGATAAAAGAATTTGTAAACATACAAGATTTCAGCCCATTATGTCTTTAAACCTATGAATGTCAGTTTACCATTTAGATCAGGTAAGAATATTTCAAACATGTCTTGGATCAATGGAATTGGTCCAAGGATGTGATAATAAATAGAGATAAGTTTGCAACCATCATTACTAGATTACAACTTATCTATCTGAAACAAAAATGGATTCTTTGCAAGCAACATCATTTCAGCCAAATGAATCCAAGAGTAGAAATGACTTATCCATGGCAAGCATGATTTCCAACAATCAAAGGAACACACCTTATCAATAAAAATCACATGTCAATGCTTGCAATGCAAAAGGGAAAGATAGCAATTTTTCAAAGGTGTTACACTTGTGGCATCGAGTTCTATTTTGATGGCCTGTGTTGATAGATAATAGCTCTCATTCAATATTAGCTATGAATTTAAATGATTACTAAGTTCTATTTTAGTTTATTTGAGCTAAAAGGTGAACTATGTCTAAAGATCTCGGCTAATGGAAAATTTTATCGTAGGTCGAATCAACTAGGATCATCGAGTTGAAACCATGAGCTCATTTAATCAAGCTAGTCAAGAATAGTTTGCAAAGTGAAATGTGATGAGAAGCTAGACTCGAAGGGGATAAAATAAATGTGTTGAATCGCTAAATATCTCTCACAGGGAGCCCATGAAGAATACAATGTGGTAACACTACGTGCAAGGAAACATCGATATATCTCGGAGAGGCTCGTGGATACAACATTGGTAAGGTCAGAATGTTTGTCCAAGCTCACAGAGATGAGTTTGTAGAGAATGAAAGTGAGTGGGTTGTGCTTGTTTTTATAGGAGTAAAGCTCCATCAAACATTGGAGGACAAAGACAAATTCGAACCCAGCTCAACAATGAGTCAAGTGGTGGCTTGAGGTGTATTAAGCATCAACCGTTAGAAGGTGAGCTTATATTTAGCTTAGTGGTGAATGATTTGGCTCAAAAAAGTTTGAGGTTGAATTGCTTATGACTCATTGGATGAGTTGAAAGAAATCATGAGCAAGTCATTCCAACAAAACTTATGGAAAGAGGTAATGTTGAGGAATTCATTTAGATGCATTGATAATTGCAAAACCATAGGCACTCTGCCATAGATGAAATTATGAACAACTCAGTGCAGACACAAAAGTAAATTGAGTTTTGATTTATAATTTTATGGGGCAAGATAGCTCGAGATCAAGTTCCATTCTAGCCCATATGAGTTACGTAGGAGTTTGGAGTCGATATTTGTGGAATTATGCAATCGCCATGAACATTAGATCTGATTCAACATGGAGGATATGAAATTGGGAGAAGAAAGCTTGGATCTAGGGCCAACTCAACATGAGGCAAGATTTTTGCAGTTTGGAAGGATATGCAAGCCACCAAGAAAATGTGCCATGATGAAGCTCAAAAAAGAAGTATAGTTGGAATTTGTGGTAGATGATGTATCGTCAATTCATTGATTGAGATCATTTTGAATTCATCGAGGCTCACAAAGAAATGTTGAACAAATATCATCAAGTTTGATCAGTTTGTGTGGAATGGGGCTCGGTTAACAGCGGTTGAAGCTCAAAGATAGGCTCAAAACATGTCCGGTCGAGCTAATTCGAATCGATCGAAACGAGTGGAGATCGAGCCGGGGGAATGGTTTGGACATTGAGCTTATAGATTAGTGGATCATAGAAGGAGCCAACTCTGGAAGGCATCGATAGATGAGTTTAGAAAATGGAAGGTGTAAAAATAGGGTAAAATATCATTTTAGAGCTTGGATGAATTTGTGTTTTGGAGATCAAGAGTATTCAGTTGACTCACAGTGTGTAAGGAGATGTTCACCGCAACTAGTTTGAGGAATCACATAATACCAGGTATGTCCTCAACAAAATTTCATATCTATCGATACAGATAAGATAGAGATCAGATCAGATCAGATCAGAGATTAGAAACCCAACCCTCGACTGATATCATGTTAGATCGGAGATGTAGTGGAGGCCAGATCAATCTATAGAGAGGGCATATAGAATACAGATCTCTATCTCTCTCTCTCTAGATCTCACTCTGAACTCTGAACTCTTCACTCTCTATCTGTGCCTTCCGGATCGGTCTGGTTGGTGAAGCGGAGCAACCCCATAGAGAGATAGAGAGATATAGGTGAGGGACCATCTCTGCTGGTGAGAGTATGTCCTCAAAAAAATGTCATATCTTGAGCTCGAGAAGACAAGCATGTGGAAAAATAACTAATCATGCATAAAAAATGGGAGCTCGATAAGTGTACAGTTGAATGTTGGGCAAGGAACCGATAAGGATAACTCGGCCATGACACGTAAGATCGTCAATCCATAAAACTTGTAACGAAACACACAAACATGAAGAAAAGCAAGGAGTCAAATGATCTAATAAAATAAATCATGATTTCAGATTTCAGGACTTACACTTTTCAAAGTTTGGGGAGTTAAGATGACGAGTCGATAACATATGAGCTAACTTTCGAAGTCCAAATTTTGGACTTCAAATTTTGAAGTGTACTCATTTTGGGTTTTGAAAAGTCACTCATTTTGGAGTGTTTGGATGTTTCGAAGTGTTCAAGTTTGATCCATGTGGAGGGTGGTTCCCAACAACTCATTCAATAGCGAGGTAATATCTACGGTGCCAGGAAAGTAATAGATTACTCAATTAGTGAAATGCTTAGTGAAAATGGAATTATTGGTTTAAGAATAGATAGATTTCATTTTTGAGTGGTGGAAACCATACCACATATGATTGGGGGTGTTTACTAGATAAATGTGGATGGTGTTTGACTAATTAATGAGATGGAGTGGTTTTCAAAGAAACCAAAATCAATTAATGTAAATATCCTTATAAGAGGCTCATTTGATGACGAGTGGCAAGAATCATATGCCAAGTTATGTGGAAATTGGAATGGTAACATCCAGTATGTGGCGGTATGAACAATACATGGAAGTGAAGTGGTTTGTGATAAGCCCGACCAATATCCAACACAATGCATGGGAACAATGGAGGTTGGAATGAGGGAGAACACTCGCCCGAGTGGTATCGCAGGAACTTGGCATGAAGGAGTTAGGCCGAGAATGTAAACACCAAGGTGGTTAGGATGTTCTATGGGGCTTGACCTGATAATACACGTAAATCCCACTACATGAAAGTAAAGTGTAGACCAAGTCATCATTAAGGTGGTTTTTTAGGATATAGTTGGAACATGGATACTAATTTGGTTATCACATGGAGTATGGAAATTCAACACAACTAGCTTAGACGTAAGGGTTTTAAGGAGCATGTTGTGAAGCTAGCCAACAATCATGATAAAATAAGTAGCTCGCTAGCCAACTCGGCGAGTTGGCTAGAAATTTGGTCGACCTAAACACATTAAAACTCCTTTCAAAGGAAAACATAATCCTTAGACCCCACAAAGCACATTGAAGTGACTCCATAATGTATTAAAATATTATTTTAATTGAATGGAGGTAAATTCAGGTTTTGAATTTATGTAGCATTACGAAGACATTATCAGAGAGCTAATGAAATGCAACTCCAGAATTTATGAACAAGCAATTTTTACTTAAGAAGCCACAACTTTATCCCCGATTTCCTATTTTTCACAAAATTACAGTCATTGGAACCAAGAGAAAGAGAGCTACACCATGGAGATATCATAATATGGATTTTTGGAGTTTTTTATTTCCAAAATTACATGTTTCCCTTGTTCCTTTGATGGTGCCTCAAAAGGTGGAGGTGCAATAAATTGATCAAACATGGCCAACAATAGTGATGAATTGTTTCCTACATTCTAGCCTAGATTCTAGGGTTTCTTCCTTCTTTCTCTCAACCACTCAGGGTTTTCTATAAATGTAAAAGGGGTGTTTATTCCAAAAACAAGTTAGACACTTTCCAAGCTTCCCCTCTCTTCACAAGTTGAGATGTTGTGAATTTTTAGGCTCTCAAACCTTTCTTCTCAAATTGTAATGGCAACCTATGTCTTTTCCCCGCTATAATGATGCACTATGCAAGTGCTTGAAGTAATGGAAATTATGTTTTTGATCATTTATATGTCCTTTCATGATTTTCCTACTTTTATTTTCCTCTCTCATGTTTATAGGTGAACTATGCAACCATGGTTTATTTTGCAAGTTTTGAGTTAATTGTGCTTATCAAGGAGTGGAGTACTAGATGAAAATTGGGTTTGTAATGTACGTTCATTCTTCCTCATGATCATCTCTCTTCATCAGCAAGCCAAAAATTTTCTAGCAACACCCTTTCTTGGTGCATCATCACTTCTAGCATAGGTTTTATTTTCTTGCAAATATCACTCCCTAATCCCTTGAAATGTTAGGATAGGTCTAGTTAGCTATTTTATTGCACTAGGAGTAGTACAGCACTTAGTTTAGGAAAAGGAAATCAGCCTTCTCTAGAGGTTCACCTCGATCCCAAGTCCCACATCTTGAGATTTGATCACATGTGTCCCAATCACACCGAATGGCATGTTCACTTTTAGGCCATTCAGGGGTGTAGTGATTTGGTGACAATAGTTTTTGGCACGCTCAGTGGGACAAAAGGCACATCTCTCGAGGTGTGTGTATTGTGTTCACTTCATTTCATTAATTTGTTGTGCTCTTAGTGAAATTTCAGCCTTAAGAGGTATTCCCAAGCACAACTAGCGACTCCATTGGTAAAATTACCCCTCTTTGTGTTGCAGACCTTCAATTTTACTCATTTCCATCTATTTTCCTTCAACATCTTTCCATTTTCTCCCATTCATGAAGTTGTGTAATCATGGTTTCGTTTCCACAGTTGAGTTCCCACTTGCACTAGCAGCAACACTTTCCATCTTCAAGTTATTTTAATCCACCTCCAGCTCCATTTTATGATGAGAATCAACAACATGCATATCCCTCTGAGAAAATTCATGATCAGTTTGGTTTTTCACCTAACTATGTAGCTTTTCAAGAACAGAAACATACGAGATGAAGATGTAAAGTTACAACTTAAAATGTAAAAACTGGATGTAGGCATGGTACAATCTAGAGCCACATCTCAAATGAGGGCATTCAAGAATGGCTTCAAGGTAGCTTTTCCATGGGTTGGCCCTATGCCAAGTTTTTACAACTTGCAAGAAAATATTGCTTTTATGACTGAAATGTTGCCTCAGCTTGAGGGTTGTATCGAAGAATTAGAGACCTATGATTTTGATGCAATGTAATCTTGTCAATGGGTTGATTCTATGCCACCACCACCTCAGGGTTATCTTTCCATTTCTCATTCAATGTCATTTCAGTCCAAACCTCAAGTTCCAAGTGTTTCACCATCTGCACATACCGAGAATTCATTTCCTATCCTTCCACCCCATCATGGATTTTTTGTTCCTCACCCTTCCAAAGTTTCTTCTTTTCGTAAATGGAACCAACAAAAGAATTTTTACCTCTTCTACTCTATCAAACAGTGAGGGAAGGCATTGAATCCCAAACCACCCCTCCTCTTATAGTTCTAAATCTATTTTGGGAAGAACATGATTATACGAAATATGAAGAGGAGAATGTTAAGGAGCTTAATAAGGATGAACTTTCAAAGGATCTAAAGAAGTGGGATGCAATATTGAATGTAAAACAAGTTCCTCTAATAACTCAGCCTCTATCAAAAGTTGAGATTTAAGAGTAGATGGTGGAGACTGAAATTACACAAGAACAAGTGTGAGATGATGGTGAGCATCAATCTATATGTTTGAGTATAACATACATGTTGACACTATGTTTGTGGGAACTATTGATTCCCCACCAATTACAAAGTCAGTTGAAGAAGAGAATGTGCAAGTTGAAGAAGAAATACTCTCAAGTGTACAAGGTGATTTTTATGAGTGCAATGATCCTACTTGTCAAGCATGTCAAGAACTTGCTACATTTATGGAACATTGTAGCAAATTTCCAATATCATCATCAAATGCAACAAATAACCATATCGGATTATTTCCATGGTGGACTCATAAGTTTCAAATGTAGATTATACCATGCAAGAAGTTTCAATTCTTCCCTTCCTTCATCTTTTCAAAAATCTGTTTTCCTAGATGAATTTAATCTTGCAAATTTTATGTTTGAAGACAAGGAAGGTCATGGGGAATCAACTACTAATTCAGGAAACATCATAAGGGAGGTTGAACCCTTTGCATAGTTAGAGAACAAAGAAGCAAGTTGTCGGTCATATTTGGATGCAAAAGAGCCTATAGAAATACCCATTCCATTATCTAACCTTCAATATAAGTTGTCTAGTGATATGCAAGGAAATACTCAAGGATCACAACTAGTTTCAAAAATTCCTCTTAAATTTGAAAGGGATGAATTGGATCTTCTACAACATTCATTGAATGAAGAAATAGAGGAGCAACATGAGAAACTAAGTTGAAATCGGAGGTTTTGGGTGAAGATGACATTATTGGGAGTTTTTTGCTCTCGATTGTGGAATCATATTTATTTGATGAACAAGTAAGGGTGGAAGAAAACCAAGGAGGTATTTCTTCCCTTAACTACCCTCAAAAACAACAGGTGCAAGAATTTGATCTTGTAGGTTTCATGTGGGATGAGGAGGTTAGAGATTCGAAAAAAAAATTAGATGAAATTGGAATTCCTATATGATCAGTATGCTCCAAACACTTGCAGTAACTTTCTAGTAAATTCATTTGAGGCTAAAATAAATCCAAAATATTTTAATGTGGAAGAAATCCTCATTATCAAGGAAAGAAAATAAAATGAAGGAAACTTCACTTCGGTACCATTTATTCATATGGGAGAAGAGTTTTCTATAAATGGGGTACAAGAGAAAAATCAGATCATCGACAATCACCTTCTTCAAGGATGCCTTCAGGTGGACTTTCTTGTTCAAGTCAAATCTCATATTAATATTCATATTCAAAGTATTAGAGCATGTCCCATAAGGTACTCATCTTCTTTAAAGATAAGAAAATAGTCGCAATAGTCACATTCATTTCAAAATATGAGGATGAATTTCAAAGCCCCCGAGAATCAATCCTTATGCCTCTGAGACAAAGACAGATAAACTACAAGAGGCACATTCCCTCTTTCCAGCTTGATGCCTTAGTGGACCAGGTGAAGAATTGATCTTGCTTCATTTTTTCAATTTTAGTTTTAGCCATGTTTGTTATCACATCATCTTCATGGTTGTCCATTGTAAAGACATGGAGCTATTTTACACAACCATTGCGGGGTTTGTTTAGTTCACCTATGCTTCTAGTTAGTGTAGGTTAGTAATAGGTTTACTTTCGGCATGTTGGTGCTCAATTTGATCTCACCCCGTTTGTCCTTGAAATTCTTCAGTTTGCGTGCTCTGTCGTATTTTCTATCTCCCCATGTTGATGTGTGAAAGCTTTGTCCTTCATTTGGTTGCCATGATCAATATTTTCCTTTGGTTGAGGATCACTTAAAGTATAGAATTTTTTTCCGTTCCTCTGTCCATGTGAAATAATTTGTAACTTGGGTGTAAATTCAGGTTTTTCCCTTCCTTCTATTTTTCCACAATCACGTTTTGTTTTCCCTATCAATTTTTGTCCCAATACCTATGGAAAAGTGGTCCTTTCTGATTGGATGTGGCTCGGTGGATCAAATTTGGGCCTTATATCATTTCTAAATTCTCTTTCCTTAAAGAAAGATTCATTTCTGGGCACAAATGGTGATTTCCCTGCATTTTACGGTTTGACAAGTGTGTTTTCCCCATCAAATTTATATCTCAGCATTTGTGGAAACGTGGCCCTTTCTGATTGGATGTGGCTTGGTGAGGAATTTTGAAATTCTAAGGCCTGGTTCAAATCAAGTTTTCTCCATGTGGAGAGTTGGCACTCATCTGAAAATTCTCCTCTCGGTTTGACCTTTGCAGCTACACCGGGAGACACGTGGAGGTTTCCGCCGGCCTTTCCCGAGCACTTAGACATTTTTCATGCGGTTGATGCAGCTTTGTCAGACCATGGACACGTGGAGGGTCAATGTTCATTTGAGGATCTACCTCAAGGTCCCACCT
Organism: Taxus wallichiana var. yunnanensis; assembly: GCA_018340775.1. Taxonomy (NCBI): domain Eukaryota; kingdom Viridiplantae; phylum Streptophyta; class Pinopsida; order Cupressales; family Taxaceae; genus Taxus; species Taxus wallichiana. Next base: position 49,979,362 of record CM031239.1, read on the forward strand.
TAACAGTTGTGCCAAGGGGACACATGGTGAGCCCGCACTTGTTCAGGGTCTCCGCTTTTGGGCACCATCTCAAAATTGTGCTAGGGAGACACGTGGAGGCTTCCGCCGCTCCTCTCTATACTTAAACTTTTCAAGAAACTTTCTAAAGGCCTAGGACATGTGGAGGGACCATACCTATTTGGGGACATGCCCCTAAATTTTATTTTGAAGAAGTGCCAGGAGGACACTTGGAGGTTTCCACTCACTCTGCCCTTGCTTGGACTTTTCAACAGCCGATGAAACTTTCTCGGACCCTAGACACATGGTGCCTTCCACTGGTCCTTCAAATTTTTCAACAACTCTACCGAACTGAGACACGTGGTGATCCCACACTTGTTTGGGGTCTCCACTTTTGCACCATCCCAAAGGTGCACCAAGGAGACACGTGGAGGCTTCCACTGGCTCCCTTTATACTAAGACTTTTCAAAGGCAAAAGGCATTTTTCTTGGGCCCATGGCATGTGGAAGGCCCGCATGTTGGTTTAGAAACTTGCCTTTGTACCTCACTTTTGCATTTGTGCTAAGGAAACATGTGGATGGCTCTAATTTAAAATTTAGAAGGGGTAGAATCAACAGTTGTTATGCATTACATCCGGTTATTCACCATTTTTCTCCAAGACTCCTGGAGATGCAAATATGCACTATTTTTCATCATTTTTGATGAAATTCCTTGTCATTTTTGTCTACAAAGTGTCATTGAATGGATTTAGAACTTAATTTGTGAGTCCAAGGATTGTTAAGGTTGATATTTTGAAGTTGGAATTACTCGGGCACTTGCAAAAATGTGAATTACCAGAGAAGATGGATGCGGGGTAGAGTTGTAGAGGAAAGAATGGGAAAAGGATGAAATGATGGAGGTTGTAGGCACAAAGGATGAAAAAGGTGTTGCCTCGAGGGTGAAAAGGATTACCTATCAGATCCAATTGTACAAAGCCACCGAAAAATGATTAAAATGGGGATTTCTCACATGACAGAATAAGAATGATTAGAAGGACTATCAAAAATTTGTGGCATGGCATCCTAGTCATTAGTCGAGGGTCTGAGAAACATGATTAGTTCATGATTTGTCCACCGAAGCTGCAAGAATGAATTTTTAAACATCACTTTCTAAGGCAAATTGGTAACAAGAAAATGTTCCTCTAATATTCTTCATTTTATGGGGGAAAATTTGGTATGATTGAGTGAGTGAAATGTATAACTGCAATGAGAATACTCTTACAAAGGGTCGAGGGTTGAATTCTTAAGAGAAAATTTGAGAGAAACCATCTTCTTGAGAGACCAATGAGAAACTTGTTAATTTCCTATGTTTTAGATTTCAATCACGTCAAGTTGGTTGCGAGTGTACAACCATTGACAAGCTTTGAGATTGTTCAAAGAAACTTTCCCTGCTGATGAATCTAATCAATTTTGAATTAATCTATGTCAATCTTTGACCAATTTGTGTCTTCTTTATTTCATAATGTCTGCAAGTAGTTTTTCTTATTCCTATTGCAATCTTGTGTTAAATTCCCTCTGAATCACACAGGATCTCATCCCTGTGATATTTTAATGGCATTTGTAATTTCATTTCAAGATGAGACTTCATTTTGCAATGAGATAAATAATTTAAAATCACTTTACTTTCACTTGTTGATAAAGGTTGTCTGTAATCCTTGTTAGTGCAAAATCACAAAGACCCCCAAATGAGTTTTCAAATCTACTTTTCTAAGGAAGAATCATTTGGTGTGATTCACATAACATTGACTTTTCTCCAAAGTGTGGGACTTTGCAGATGGAAAAAACTCTCCGTTTAAAGGCCGGTTCCTAATCCTCTATTTAGGTGTATGCATAGAAACTTTAAGAGGACATATTCCTAAACCTAATCTAAGTTTTACTAAGGAGACAGGGATAAAAGGAATACAAGAAATCAAAACTAAGCTACAAGGTGATGCACCAAAGGAATGATGAACATTAGTTTTGTTAATAGACACAAACCAACAAAATGCATACAATAATCAAGCACAGATAACCATATTTATAATAAAAGACCAGATGAGAGAAAAGGAGACAAGAAATGATCTAAAATCAATCACAAACATGTTTTATTGCTCAAAATTGATACAATGCATTACAAATGGCCAAAAGGCAAGAAACGTATTGTAATTTAAATGGAAGGTCTGAACTCCACAAATTCCTTTGCTAGAAGGAAAGGGGAGCCTACAAAAACAAAATAATGTCCAACCCTTTACAATGAGCCTCGACCCTAATTTTGTAGATTCAACACAAAGTAGAGAAAGAGAGAGAAGTGGGAAAAATAATTCCAAGATCAACCACTACTATTAATGCCTCCCACAAAATCTGCCTCCAAATCTATCTTGACTGCATCAATTTCTTACTCGACATCTTGAAGGAGGAAATGGCGGATCAGATCGAATCTGATTTGGTTATTGGGGAAAAATTAATCTTGCATTAATGGCCCTGAAGACATTTCTCCATTTTTCTCACATCTAACCTCCCCAAAATTGAAGTTTCGGATATCCATGGTGTATACAAGGCCGAGATCTTTCTAACAATGTCATATTTTCTAGATTTCGAGCCCCAGTCGAAAGATATGCCCCTTCAAAATTTGTATCGGGTCCATATAAAAAGGTGGGAAAACCAGTTCAAAAAATGGGCCCCCTTTTTAATATGGGACACGTGGAGGGCGGCACTTACTTGAGGGTGGTCTCTATATTTTGCTTTTGGAATAGTGTGCGGCTGACACATGGTTTCTTCTACGACCTGCTCAATTTCTATTTTTTTGGCTAAGTCCTTTGCTCGGTGGGGTCATATTTCTAACTGTGGGACACGCAATGTACTGGGCACTTGCTTGAAACCCTCTCTTTATTCGACCCTTGAGTTAGCACTGTTTGGACACTTGGCAGCATCCATCGTCCCGCCACCATGCATTGACTATTCAACCCGACTTTGTCCCCTTTTTGAGACTGGATGCATGGAGGCTCTGCGCTCACTTAAAAGCCCGATCAATATTTTCCTTTGAAGGAGCATCAGGTTGACACTTGGAAGCCTCCGCAAGTCTTTGGACTTTTCAAAACCTCCCTCTTACCTTTTTTGACCTTGGGGTACGGGGCAAGCTGGCACTCGTTTAAGTCTCCGCCTTAGGCTCCCATTTTGGAAATGCATTGAGCCGACACTTGGTACCTTTCACCTAGTCAAAGACTTTTTCAATGGTCATGCACCTTTTGGGGGCTCTGGATGCATGGAAGCCTGGTGTTTGTTTAGGTCTACCCTTTGATTTTAATCTTTGGAGGTGCTTCATTCGAACATGTGGTGGTTTCTGCGACACTTCTATACTTAGCCTTTTTTTAGGCCCACCTTATCCAATGTTTGACTTTTAGCTTTGACTCTTCCTTTGTTTTGGGCCTGGGACATGCGGTGACCTGGCACTTGTTCGAGCCTCCCTTTTCGAGTTCAACTTTGGAGATGCGTCACTTAGACACTTGGCAGTGTCCACTATCTCCTCCATACTTAGTCAATTTTGGACTCGCTTACAATTGTTCCAAACCCCAAAACCTTAAACCTTCGTCATTTCTTCTCTTTTAACCTTTGACCTCTTTGACACTGTATCCTCCTACCCCGACCCTGCTATTCCATTTCTAATCCTACCTGAAATGTATAGAATGGATTTAAGGTCCTGGATTCACTCAACAGAGCCATTTTCTAGAATTCTCCTACGTAGGGTTGTTTGATATTTTGTAGGCCCCACCACTTCCATTGTAGAGTCTCTCTGCAACCTGTTTGTAGGATCTCGAATGTGATTTCTCAGGTTCTTTATGTGCGGGGTTGTGGTTGATCCAATATTTTGTTGGGGGCCAAAATATGGATAACAATTTTGGCGACTCGTAAGGGTATTTGCCTACTAGATGAGAGGACTAGTTGCCTTGTTATGTCCATTGGGCACGGAGTCGAGAATGATGGCCTAGTACTGATCTTGCCTCTGATCCATGAGCCTGACCATTTACAGTCTCGATTTTCATTAAAAAAACTCAATACCATGGTTTCTGAGAGTAGAAATTGTATTCAACCTGGGGCTTTTTCCTGTCCCTAAATGGACTATTTCAAAGACAGCTTTTAGTTTCTCTGTATTTTGTTTTCTTATGAATATGGAAACTATTATAGGAACTATGAGTTTCCCTATTGTGAATGTGAATGGATAGCACATCTACTTGGAGGCACATTGAACTGTATAACGATGCAACCTGGAGCAATAAATAACCTATGCTATAACACTTAGGTAAACAAAACTACACTACAACAAAACAACGATGCATACGCACTTAGGGAAATGAAAATCCTATGCTAATATTTATAGGGGTGGAAACTTCCCATTCAATAGCAATGTTTGAGGTGGATCCCATTTACTGGGATCTATAATTTTTCGCCATCCAATTTAGTCAGCTGGAAGGCATTGTTACTCTTGCATTCTATGATCATGTAAGGGCCACTCCAGATGGCATCAAATTTGGAGTGTTTTCCTGGTTTTCCTTATCTGCATCCCATTTCAAAACTAGGTCTCCTTCTTGAAAATTCCTTTTTTTTGCTTTCTTTTCAAAGCATCTCTTGATTGAGACCTGATCCTTCTCCATTATTTGAAGTGCATGCTCTCTAGTTTCTTCCAATTCCATCAGTTCTACATACCTAGCCTCCATTGGTTCAAACTCAAACATCTCCAGTTGCTTCATGAGTTCCAATGCTGGAAACTCAAGTGATAGAGGCAACACTGCTTCTTTCCCATAGACAAGTTTGAATGGAGAGCTACCTGTAGACCTCTTAGGTGTTGTCCTATCAGCCCATAAGGCTGATTTGAGTTTTGTGTGCCAAGTTCTCTAATTTTCATCAAGATTTCTTCTGATAATCCTTACCAGGTTCTTTTTTGTAGACTCATCTTGGCCATTACCTTAAGGGTAATAGTTTGATGAAGTGTTTAAGTAAATCCCATTCCTAACAGCCCATTCTATGACTTTGGAACCTATGAATTCCAATGCACTCGTCCCAATATAATGGTGGTGGCATTCCAAATCTAGTCACTATCCCTTCATAGAAATTTAATATGCTAGACTCATTAGCTTCTTTGAGTTCCACTACCTCGATACACTTGGTAAAATAGTTTTTGTTGTCATAATCCATTTGTGGCCTTGGCATAAATTTGGATTGATGACCCCAATGAATTCCAATCCCCATTACATGAATGGTCGATCTACCAAATTAGATGTAATGGTAGTGTTGGTAGCTTCTCCTTACCTCTAAATAATGCATAATTCTTGCACTTTTTGATCCATTCTTAGCAGTCACTAAACACTCGGGCCAATAATAACTCCGCCTTCATGATCTTAAGTGTTGTCACCCATGGAGAAAAATGGCCTCCAAATTTGCTTCATCATGGAATTCTTGTAACACTCTCTCAATCTTATATGTCCCAATGCATCTTAGCGAGAATGCCATTGATGTCCCTTTTGAACAAGACGCCATCAATAAGCACGTATGGGATAGCATGTAGTCTCGAAGTGTCTCCTTTTTGTTTTACTCATTTCTAGAGGACACAGGCATGTTTGAAGGAAGTGCATAATACTATGAGTCCAAAAAATTTTGTTTCGATCCCTCGTTAGGGATCCTCCGCATTCAGAATATTGTAAAATCCCTTCCCGGGAAATTCAGTTTTTGAACTTAGTCTTTTTGAGCCTTTTTTGGCTGGGCGCATGGTTTTTCCTTGCAACATCAATTTTTGATGCGCCCCCTAAAAGCCTTTGGCGCATGGTTTTCCATGTTAGCACGCTTCTCGGTGCGCCAAAGGCGCATGTATTTTCCGTGTTACACCACGTTTTGGTGCGCCAATGGCGCACATAAATTCATGTCGACAACTCGTTTGATGCGCCAAAGTCGCACCCATTCTCCTGTTGTCAGTTACTTCCATGCGCCAAAGGGCGCATGCTTTCCTCTGTCGACAGTCGTTTTCACGCGCCTTTTCAAATGGTGGTTGGCGCATTTATGACAAATTTTGTTATATATACCTATGCGCGCCATGTCATTTTCATTGTTCTTTTGTCAGCACGTGATTTTTCTGGATTTGTCAGCCCCTGCTCTGTCGCTTTCGTCGTGTTGTGGACCCGCTCAAGGAATTTTCGCTATATTTTAAGGTAAGAGGTTCTTCCCCTTCCCTGTTTTATGTTTTCTGTTCTTTGGGCTTGTTTTTGTCCGGTTTTGGTGTGTATGCCAACTTGCTGGCCAGTTTTCATCAAAGTTTGAATGTGTTTGAGCCTTTCCACCCGTGCTGTCCTGTATCTTTTCTTCTGTTGCTCTTGCTCTCCCTCCCCTTTCCGGATCTGCTGGAAAAGGGGTCGTTTTGTAGCTAACTTGATCTGTTTACAAGTTTTTTGGAAAAACCTTACTTGTCCAAGCAAATTTTGAAGTGGAAGAGAAAGAAAAAGAGAGGTTTGAGAGCTTATTTCACAAGGCGCACCGGCGCGCCTTGTAACAATCAAGACAGTCGCGCCCCTCGGCGCACCTATCCGACTTGCAACATACTCAAAGATCCGCGCCATGGCGCACCCTGCCATCCTGATACAGCTGAAATTCATGCGCCCATAAGCGCACCCCTTTTGCATGCTCCAAGTGTAAATCCCGCGCTTCCTCCTATAAGCCTTGGCGCACCCTTTACCCATGTTGCATCCCATTTCCACGCGCCAAAGAGCGCACCCAGTTTCGATGCAACAAAAGCCTTTTTCGCGCAAGTATAAAGATTACATAGGCGCTGGCACACCCTCCGATGCAGTAACATGATGTTGTGTAAACCCTCCATGCGCCGCGCTATATTCCTTTGGCGCATCATTCGTCCATGTTACACAATCTTTCCATGCGCCACAGGCGCATCGAACCCCAATGTAACACGCATTTCCTGTGCGCCCTGTTATAAAATGCAGCCTGTTACACACATCTTCCATGCGCCCTGCGCCCCGAGCCTTAAAAGTTCTAACTCTTTCTTCTGCTAGTATTCCAATGGAAGATCAAATGACTAATTCAAGCTTCTTGGATTGGGTTTCTCTTCTCCTACGTGCAGATCATCAGATAAGCTTTGAAGAACACATGTCTACCTCAAGCAAGAGACCCGCCAAACCAAGAGGAAAAGCTAAGCTAACAGAGGAAGAAATGAAGTATAAGTACCAAAGGGTTAGAATGCCCGAATCTCAGGCGGAATGCAATATGGATGTCAGAGATTCTGAACTGGGCCACATTGACATGGACGAATTCTGGGTGAGAACTCAGAAAGTAACAAGAAGCCCCTGGATGGATAAATTGATGGGTAGTGCTCTACATTTCGCCGGTGGGATTCCAGTCAGCGCTATTAATAATGAGTTCATAATGGTGGTTGCCCAATCTTACAACAAGGACACCAGGTGTGTCGAAAATAGTAAGGGAGAAGTGGTCATTGACCTCACCACTCGCCATTTTGAAAAGATTCTTGGCATCCCTCATCACCGAAGCTTCGTGGCCGTTACCCAAGAAGAATGTGTCCAGACCTGGGAGGGCAATGAGGACCTATGCATGCAATTAATGAATGAAGTCTACCTCAAAAATAAGAAGGTAGTGACCCGGTGGCCCCAGACTATCCACCGAAGCGACTTCTCCGAAGAACTCAGTGACACCATCACTTTCCTGAGCAGAGTCTTCGGGCTTTCAGACGCCCACTACTTCCATAAATGGATGCTGCGGTACCTGGAGACGATGAACAAAAATTTGCCCGATCAGCGCTTCTGCTGGGGGGAAATAATAAGCAGCGCCATTTCGAGCAAATTTACAAATGCTTGCCACAACAGAGTGTTTCATATGAACTCCTACGTAGTGTATGCTTTGCGCGTCTCGAAAGGGACTATCCAGGGCTGCACCGAAGTGGAACTTGGCCTCGGCCAAGATATATGAATACTACCCGAGCTAAAGGCCGGAGAATAGCATCCAACACTTTTCAAAAATCAATGATGCTTTCTTCTACCAAATTATATGCATGTTTGCGACCAAAGTTGACTCATGGCCGCACAATTAAGAATACTGTTTCTGCTGTGGAAAAGTGGGGGGCCTTGTTCACCCAATTTCCCACATTCACCTATCTGAGGGCGGTTAACTTCTTGGGCGAGCCCACTAGGTTGCCAAGGTATGCTGGACCAAAGCTGGTTCTATTGGAATTGTCAAGGCAGCTGGTCACATATCATGAGAAGTGTCAGAAGAGAAAGAAGGGTGGAACTCCTTTCCCCCTCACAGTAGGCCGATACACTTGTTCCAGCTATCACAAGGCGAAGGAGATGTTTGCCGAGCTAGAATTGCTCAATCTAAAGCATGATTTCCCAGCAAGGCCTACATTCGACCCGAGAGGCTGCTTGCCAAGGGCTAAGCTTGATCCTATCCATGTCCCTCAAATTGAGGACATTTACATTGACGTCATCCATGAGGTGGCACTCAGGAGACAGGATCACTCCCGCTTAGCATTGGCAGAAATTATTCAGTATGGAGTAGCCATCGTCCCCAAAGGCTTCCAAACTTCGGAAGATGAAGTAGACAAGGTGTATAATAACACAGATGGGGACAATTGGCCCTTCCCGGCTATTGATAGAAGCAAGGCTCCTCAGACAATTGAGGAGAGGGTCAAAGAAACCATGCGGAGAACGGAGCTCACAGTGCGTATGAATGGATTGATCTACCTCGGCGTAGATTTTATAACTTCTCCTTTGGGTAATGCGCCTCCAAGATCAAAGAAGCAGCTAAAAGGCAAGGGTGCAGTGGGTGAATCAAGCGCCAGTCAGGAGGAAGTCCCTGAAAGTCCTCTTCCTCGGAGCTCGAACAAGTCATAACTTTGGAAGAGGAGTTCATGGAGGACGTTCCCGAAGGCCCATCCACTCAGGATGTCGGCGTTGCTACGACTACGGAGGTTCCTTCTGTCCCTTCTCCTTCTCTTCCTCTCCTTCCCCAGGTGTCAGCAACCACTCCTTTGGTTGTGTCCTCTCCCCCTTCTTCTACCCTTTCCCCTGCCTCTTCATCCATCTTCTCCTCTCTTGCTGATTTGTCTCCTTCCATTTCTTCTCTCCTTTCCGGGCTCCCTTCCCTTCCTATGTCTTCTGCAGCCCCGGTTTCCCTTCCTCCCGTGGACACCTCCGCGGCTATTCTTTCAATGCCACCGCCGCGTGTCTCCACGTTCTTCCCCTCTTCTACTGTTGCTGCCTCCCCCTCTGTCTCTGGTCCTTCTTCAATAGGACCAGCTTGGATCTCTCAGCAGCTGAGCCAGCCAAAGAGGAAAGTCCCCATCGCTCCGATGGACTTTTCGGTTATTCCGGCTAAAGGAGCAAAGAAGCACAAGCCGGTTACACGCTTCTCAAAGAGCGCTGCAGGTGAGAGAGTCCTGGAAATAGCTTACCCCGATCCCACCAAAGAGAAAGAGGATCTGTCTCCAGCAGATTTCACAGTGACCCAAGTCACGATGGGGACGTCCTCTGAAAGTCTCCAGGGGGAAGCTCGTTCCGCGATTGATGCACTTTGTGAAAAGCTTCAAGAAGCCAAAGAAGAGAAAAGGCTGCTGAAAGAACAGAATAAATACCTGCTTCAGGCCTTACAGAAGATGGGAAGTGCACCTCCCACAACTGCCGCCGAGACTCCTGAGCTGCTCACCAGACAAGATCAATGATGAATATTCAAAGATCGGTGAGCGGGGCATGGTCAAGTTTCGCTTGAGAAGTCGATTCTCAAAGATAGCGAAAAGGTAATCGCCGAATATATCGAAACTTATCCTCGAACATTGAAAAGGCGAATAAGGAGCTCCAAGCATTAGCAGTCCCGATATCAGAAGAGTTAGAAAACGCTAGACTCCAACACGAGGCCTTCCAACAGATGTTCGACTGTTCAGTCGAAGATTTGGTCAAGTTCGGAGTATTCGGTCACCCAAGGACCCTCAACAAGACTATGTCCACTCTGGACTATCGGATAGATCAGCTTGAGTTTGTGTTAGAAAAAATAGATAAGGTGAAGGAAGAGGCCCTGGATGCGATGTATCAAATGGAGAAAATTGTTTTATCCATGAATCCAAGGTTGCTCACTCCTTCCCTCACCTTAAGAACGGCTGATGATACTATCCGGATTTTCAAGGAGTTAGCTTCTCAAGGAACAGGGCCAGAAGTCACGTTTGATACCGAATCCATCAATAACCTGCTGGCTTGCAGGGACTTCATCGGTTTCCTGATTGAGGCGGAGAAAGATTATTCCAAACTTCCCGAAAAGCTTGTAGAAGAGCGGGAAACTTGCGAAGTAATCGGTGATCGGCACAAGGATCCATCACAGGATCAGTTCGGGTCAATGATCAGCAAGTTCTTGGAATACCGCGCTCAGTTCCACATCTCATCTCCTGAGCAGCATCAGAAGCAGGCGACCCCTTTTCGGCCGCAGGACGATGATGATGACTAGCTTCTTCTTTTTCCTCTTCTTCTTCTTCCTCTCGCTATTCTCCGACTTTCTTTTCGCCATATCTCAAGTATGTTGGTGCCAACGATGACATCATCCATGTTGCATCATGGGATGATGTCATCCACTCAAAAATGTAAAAGTCAACATGACTTTAGATATTTTGTAAATATCTTGTAGATAAGTGGTTGGCTCCATTTTGCCTTCTCTCTCTCATCTTCTATAAATACAAGAATACTTGTTGTATTCGGGTGAACATTTTTCAGATAGAAATAGAAGTGAGGAGAGAAAGACTTTGAGCTTTCTTATGTAAAAAAAAACAGTAATACAATTATTCGAGACTTTGTGCTCAATAGCTGTGTTATGCATTAGATCTTTCTTACGTTAGATCTGTATGTGTTTAATCTGTTGGATTCATATCTACTTTTCCGTCATTTGTTTATCAGTATTGCTTTGTTTATTTATGCAAGTAGGTTTGGCTCTGTTTACTACCAAACTAAAAGCATAGATCTTCTGACCCTTCCGCTTTGGAACTCATTTCTTTTCTTCCTTCGGATCTGTTCTTTCTCTTCTCCTTTTATTCCTTTCTCTTCGCAACCCAGAACACTCTACTGGGATGAGATCCCAACCCCCGAAGGCAGAATCTGTGAGACTTGCATAGGTTCCTGCTAGTAGAAGTAGCAATAAACCAGTTTCGCTTTGCTGTCTCAAAGAGGGGCTAAGCCCTGCAACACCGTTGGCCCGTTTATCCATAGATCTGTCCGCGCGACAGATTTTCGGACCAACAGTTTTTTGGCGACTCCGCTGGGGATCGAACAGACAGATCTGTCAGATCTATGCTGGTAGTAATAAAAAAAAAAAAAAAAAAAAAAATCAGAAAAAATCAGCAGGTTGCTGCCAGTTTGCAAATCTGAGCTTTTTGTTGAAAATCCAAAAAATTTGCAAAAGTGCCCGAATCGAAAATTTTTCTTCTGAGAGTCATAGATCTGGGCTTCTTACATATCTTTAGTTCGCTGAGTTTTTACAGAAATCATTATTTTTCCGTAGATCTGAGTTTTGACTGTTTTCTAAAAAAGTTTGAAACCCTCTGAAAAAGTCCAAATCAGATCCGAAAATCAGCTTACTATCTTCCCCACCATCTTATCCTCATTTTCATCTGTCATTTAACCGCAATCGGTTTCTGAAGAGGATAATTTTTAATATCCAGAAAAGTGCGTGCTGCTGGTTTTTGTCAGAAAAACCAGAAAATCAGCAGGTACACCCAAAAATAAAGTTTAAATCTGCGCTGTAATATTGCAGATCTGAAAGGTACACTGGCGAGTGAACCTTTTACGCGCAGCAGGAGAGCCCGAGGAGAAGCTGATCCTACTTTCGATCTGCTTCAGAGGCACAATTTCAGCGTAACACCGGCACGTTTTTCAGCGCTAAGCTCAGCTAGCCGGTCATCCAGGAGTGTCTCACCTTCACAAAGAAAAGGTCGGTTACCAGAAGCATCTACATCCCTTTGTAGTGCCTTGCTGCTCAGTGGAACCACCCTTCCAGCTCGTGTGCTTTTTCCAACTTTTCAAATGGCGGTACCATGGGGAAATGCTATGGGCCCTCTCGCACTGCCACATCCAGTTCACGCACTCCCTCACGGAAATCGAAAGAATTTTCCTAAATTCGACGGGAGCGGAAATCAAAGCACGGATTCCCACATATCTGCTTTCATTATGTCATGCAGTATTTTGGACGTGACTCATGAAGATGTGTCAGTTCGCCTTTTTCTGGAAACCCTACAAGGGCCTGCAGCTGAATGGTTTCAACATTTGCCGGCCGGATCTATCACCAGTTGGGCAACTTTGCGGGACGCTTTTGAAGACAGGTATAAACCCTCAGAAGATGCGTTCACTTTATTATCACGAATCACTCATCTGAAGAAGGAGGCAAACGAGACCATGCGCGATTTTATCGCCCGGTTCAATGCTCTAATCAACCGTGTCCCTACTGCCATGCTTCCAACGCCGGAGAATCAGAAGTGTTTCTTCATGAACGCCATGAGCTCAAAAGTCAGCTTCTTGCTCCTTCAAGAGCGAGTGGCTACTCTACCTCTCGCTCAGGCCGCTGCCATCCGGATAGAAGACAATTTGATAATATCTGGCGAATTGAAAAAGGAATCATCAAAGCCTAAGTCCTTGGGCCCTTCACCTACCACTTCGTCTGACCCAGCATTCCAAAAAATGGCGAATGATTTGCTCGCATTGAAGAAGCAGTTGGCCCAGGCTCCTAGTTCTTCATACCGGGATGTTCCAAGAAGGAGTTTTGTTCCTAACCATGCTTCACAAAGGCCGCGTCTACCTGCGACTGCTCCACGGTTGGCGCTTGAAGCTCCTCCGGTCAATGCTTTGGCCGAAGTTGAAGAAGAAGAGCAGTATTATGAAGAACCTTCGTTTCAAGACGAAGATGATCAAGATGTCGGTGAGCCGACTGGCGACTCTACTATTGGATATATGGAGTTTGACGAGGATGAATCTGACGAAGAAGAGAGTACTCAGGGCTACGCAAGCGGACAATCATATGCTGTTTTCACCCGCTCGCAAGGAAAAGAGGCGGAAGTTGCTACCCACGTACAGAAGGAGAAGGTCGCGTCAAACGCACCTCCAACCATTGCTAGAAGAGGTAATCCTCTTCCTACTCAATTCCCTGTTAAGTCTTTTGCTAAGAAGTCTTTTCCGCCCATCTCTCCTCCAAGTCAGCCCCCTCAAGTTCCTACTAAGATCAGTAATCCCATTCCACCACCGCGAAGTGAAGGACTCATTCCCTCACCAACGCAACCCTTGGCCGTGTTTGATATTATAGATCATGCAAAAAAGACCAAGATCCAAATGTCTGAAGCTGAGTACCTTCAGTCAAACCCCGAACAACTTGTAAGATTGACCAAATACATCCAGAGTCAAGCTGTTTCACCCAAACAGGTTTCCCCAAAAGGAATCCTTTCCACTCCCCCTGAATCCCATATAAATGTTGCTTCAACATCCGCATCAGGCAAAATAGAACCTTTCTATCTCTCTCTCCTAATCAACGGCCATAAGTTGAGCAACTGTATAATTGATTCCGGAGCTTCCGATAACGTCATGCCGGCAAAAGTCGCCCATGCTTTGGGCCTCACTCTTACCAAACCATTCGGCAGATGCTATTCATTGGAGACCAAGCAAGTGCCATTGATTGGCCAAATCAAAGACGCGCAATTTGCGTTTGCGGCCTTCCCGGATAAAAGAGTAAAGATGACCGTCCTTGTCGCTGACATTCCGGCAGCCTATGGAATTCTGTTGGGAAGGAGCTTTTGCAGCGAAGTTGGTGGAGAAATTCACATGGACTGGTCCAAAGCTAGAATCCCAGTCAAAGGCGTAATGCAAACTTTGGAGCCGGAATCCCAAAAGAAATACTTGGTCACTAGCTCTGAAGACCCAAAAGCCCAAATTCTTTTCGAATCATCAGGGTTGGGGAATTACTTCTTATCCACCGAGGCGGATACAAAGGACGTTTTTGTTCAGGAAAAGGATTGTAATAAGATCTGGACCTTGCAATTTGATGGCAGCTGCGCGACTAGTGGATGTGGCGCTGGAGTTGTGCTGATATCTCCCGAGGAGGAGGTAATTCCTCTTTCTTTCAAATTGCAGTTTTTCAACACTAATAATACTGCTGAGTACGAATCTCTGTTACTCGGTATGCAAGCTGCAAAAGAAAGAGGAATAAAAAATCTGAAAGTCCAAGGTGATGCCGAGCTAGTTGTAAATCAGGTCAAAAGGATTTATCAAGTGAAAAATGAAAGGCTCAGGCACTACCGTAATGCGGTATGGGACAGCATTGAGGAATTTGACGCTTTTTCAATAGAGGCCATTCCAAGGGCCCAAAATGACATGGCTGATTCGTTGGCTGTTTCAGCATCTCTCATGCTCCCGCACCCGGGTTTGAAAACGAACAAATACACCATTGAAGTGGTTTTCCGTCCAAGCGTGCCAGACAACTCTCAGCATTGGCAAGTATTCAACGATGATAATCATCTCATTGCCTTTCTAGAAAAAGCAGAAAACTTTGATGAGTTGTATTTTGAAGGATCCACCTCTACGTGCCGTGAATCAATCAACGACCAAAATCATGAATCAAAAGAGAACGATGGCATATGTCAGCTCAAAGGAAATAAAATTCCAAAGGGCTTGGTTTCTCTGGAACGCTTGTTTGACAGGCACGACCGTTTTGTAAAAAAGAAGAGGCGGGATGATCCTGGCTCATCTCCAGAGACTGAACCAGTCAATATGGGTTCAGAGGCACATCCGCAATTCGTGAACATTGGCAAATGCTGCACGCCTGGAGAAAAGCAAAAGTTTGTCAAGTTGCTGAAAAAATATATGGATGTATTGGCATGGTCCTATGCCGATTTAAAGTCTTTCAAGCCAAAGGACGTTCAGCATGATATACCGCTAAAAGAAGATGCCAAAGCCTTCCGTCAGAAGCAAAGGCATTATAATCCCAAGATTTCGGGCACTATTCAAGCCGAAATTCAGAAGATGCTGGACGCAAGAATCATCTTCCCTATCCATCACAGCACTTGGGTGGCGAACATTGTGCCAGTACGCAAGAAAAACGGTGAAATACGCATCTGCGTAGATTTCCGAAACTTAAATCAAGCTTCGCTGAAAGACAACTACCCTCTTCCCATAATGGATCAAGTTCTGCAAGCGGTGACTGGATCAGAAATGCTGTCTATGCTTGATGGTTTTTCGGGCTATAATCAGATTGAAGTCTCGCCTGAAGATCAATTCAAAACAGCATTCACTACTCCGTGGGGTACGTTTGCCTATAGCAGGATGCCTTTCGGCCTAACCAACGCTGGTGCCACTTTTCAGCGAGCCATGGACTTTGCTTTCAAAGGCATGATGGGAAAGGTCATTGTAGTTTATCTAGATGACTTAACCGTGTTCTCCAAACGACGAAGTGATCATTATGATCATTTGGAACAGGTATTGGCCAGATGCCGAGAACACGGAATTTCCCTTAACCCAAAAAAGTCTGTTTTCGGGGTCACGGAAGGGAAATTGCTAGGCCATGTGGTTAGCAAAGAAGGAACAAAGATTGATGCCGAAAGGGTCAAGGCTATTCAGAGCCTTACTCTGCCCACAAGCAAGACCGGTGTTCATTCTTTCTTCGGAAAGGTGAATTTTCTTAGGCGTTTTGTCCCTGACTTTGCTGAGAAGACTCGCCACATTTTGAACATGATGAAGGGAACACCAACTTTCAGATGGAGTGAAGAAGGGAAAAGATCGTTTGAGGAGATAAAAACTTCTGTTGCTCATGCACCGGTCCTGGTATGTCCGGATTTCTCCAAAGACTTCATTATGTATAGTTATGCCTCCGAACATACTGTTTCTGCAATCCTGATGCAAAAGAACTCGGAGGATATTGAATCTCCAATCGCATTCATGAGTTCTCCTCTCAAGCCTCACGAGTTGAAAATGACTCAATTGGAAAAGCACGCCTTTGCCGTCGTTAAAGCGGTGAAGAGTTTCAGGTATTACATTCTGAACTCGCATACGGTGGTGCTGGTCCCCGACACAGCGGTGAAATCAATTCTAACTCAACAAGAGTTGGGAAGTGTGAGAGGGAATTGGATCGCAAAGGTCCAGGAATATGACCTAGATATTAAACCCACCAAGCTGGTGAGGGGCAAAGGCCTGTGTCAGCTAATGGCTGAAAACAAGGGTTCAGAAAATCATGATGAAAGAGAAAATTGTACCAATGAAGAGCAAACCCCTCTAGAAGGGCCAGATTCTCTGCCTCTGGTTTTGTTTGTGGCAACTAGTGACGAATGGTACTCCGACATTGCTTTCTTCCTCACCTACGGCGAATGCCCAGTGCACCTGAATGCAAAGGAGAAGCGTGCTATAAAGCTCAGAGCGGCCAAGTATGTTATCTGGGATGACGGTTTATATAAGCGTGGGATAGATGGTATCTTTCTGCGATGTGTTGACAAGCCCCAGCAAGTAAAACTGCTGGAAAGTTTTCACAACTCAGCCTGTGGAGGCCATTTTTCTTCTTCCGTGACGGCACATAAGATCATTCGAGCCAGGTACTATTGGCCGACGCTCTTTCAAGATGCAGCTACCTGGGTAGCGAAATGCGAGCCTTGCCAGCAGTTTGTTGGTAAGCCCAAATTGGCTGCCTTTCCCCTAAGGCCGGTTATTATAAATGAGCCATTCAAGCAGTGGGGAATCGATTTTATTGGCGCACTCAATCCCCAATCGAGTGCCGGACATAGCTATGTCCTTACAGCAACTGATTACTTCACCAAGTGGGTGGAAGCCATACCAGTCAAGCATGCCACTTCTGAGGTGGTTTGCAGTTTTATCAAGGAAAATATCATTGTCAGGTTCGGCATCCCGAACAAAATCGTTGCTGATAATGCTTCTAACTTCTCCTCCCGAGAAGTTATTAGTTTTTGTTATGAATATGGAATAACTTTAGCCCATGCTTCGGATTACTACCCGCAAGGAAATGGTCAGGCGGAATCCAGCAATAAGAACCTAGTGACCATTATACGGAAGTTGGTGGAATCAAACCAGCGAATGTGGCACAAGGCTTTGTACGACGCTTTGTGGGCAGACCGTATTACTCCCAAGAGATCTCTCGGCATGTCACCTTTTCAAGTGTTATATGGCACTGATGCCGAGCTTCCCATTTCAGCGGAACTTCCTGCTCTTCGCTTGGCACAAGCTATCGAAGATGAAACTTTTCAAAGTTCTCTAGAGAAGAGAATCATGTACCTTGCGGAACTTGAAGAAAAGAGAGTAAGGGTGGTCGACAGGATCACTGAACATCAGAATCACGTGAAGAAGCTTTTCGACAAGAAGGCCAAGCAGAGGGATTTTGAAGTGGGAGATCTTGTTCTTCTCTGGGACAAGCGAAGAGAGCCAAAGGGTATGCATGGAAAGTTTGACTCCTTGTGGAGAGGGCCCTTCAAAATCAAACAACTCAATGGAGAGAATAGTTTCTATCTCTCGTATCTGGATGGAGCTGAACTCCCGCTTCCCTACAGCGGGCAACATCTCAAGATCTTCAGGAAGTAGAGCTTGCTCTCTTCTTTGTACAGTTTATTTTGGTTGTGTGTTTGCTTTCGTCGCGTGTTTGCTTTCGTTTGTTGTGTGTTTCCTTTGTTCTCCCTCCGGTCCCCCTTGTTTTTGACTCCGTACCCAATGGATAGGCACATGTCATCTGGGATTCTCTACCCCTGATTTTACTCAAGGATAGTCCCCAGGAGGAGCCAGCTGTTATCCTGTAAAATTGACAAGGGCAATTTTACCGATAACCATACCGAAAATTTTGTTTCGATCCCTCGTTAGGGATCCTCCGCATTCAGAATATTGTAAAATCCCTTCCCGGGAAATTCAGTTTTTGAACTTAGTCTTTTTGAGCCTTTTTTGGCTGGGCGCATGGTTTTTCCTTGCAACATCAATTTTTGATGCGCCCCCTAAAAGCCTTTGGCGCATGGTTTTCCATGTTAGCACGCTTCTCGGTGCGCCAAAGGCGCATGTATTTTCCGTGTTACACCACGTTTTGGTGCGCCAATGGCGCACATAAATTCATGTCGACAACTCGTTTGATGCGCCAAAGTCGCACCCATTCTCCTGTTGTCAGTTACTTCCATGCGCCAAAGGGCGCATGCTTTCCTCTCTGTCGACAAATCGTTTTCACGCGCCTTTTCAAATGGTGGTTGGCGCATTTATGACAAATTTTGTTATATATACCTATGCGCGCCATGTCATTTTCATTGTTGTTCTTTTGTCAAAGACGTGATTTTTCCGGATTTCATCCCCCGCTGTCGCTTTCAGTCGTGTTGTGGACCCGCTCAAGGAATTTTCGCTATATTTTAAGGTAAGAGGTTCTTCCCCTTCCTGTTTTATGTTTTTTCTTCTTTGGGCTTGTTTTTGTCCGGTTTTGGTGTGTATGCCAACTTGCTGGCCAGTTTTCATCAAAGTTTGAATGTGTTTGAGCCTTTCCACCCGTGCTGCCCTGTATCTTTTCTTCTGTTGCTCTTGCTCTCCCTCCCCCTTTCCGGATCTGCTGGAAAAGGGGTCGTTTTGTAGCTAACTTGATCTGTTTACAAGTTTTTTGGAAAAACCTTACTTGTCCAAGCAAATTTTGAAGTGGAAGAGAAAAAAAAGAGGTTTGAGAGCTTATTTCACAAGGCGCACCGGCGCGCCTTGTAACAATCAAGACAGTCGCGCCCCTCGGCGCACCTATCCGACTTGCAACATACTCAAAGATCCGCGCCATGGCGCACCCTGCCATCCTGATACAGCTGAAATTCATGCGCCCATAAGCGCACCCCTTTTGCATGCTCCAAGTGTAAATCCCGCGCTTCCTCCTATAAGCCTTGGCGCACCCTTTACCCATGTTGCATCCCATTTCCACGCGCCAAAGAGCGCACCCAGTTTCGATGCAACAAAAGCCTTTTTCGCGCAAGTATAAAGATTACATAGGCGCTGGCACACCCTCCGATGCAGTAACATGATGTTGTGTAAACCCTCCATGCGCCGCGCTATATTCCTTTGGCGCATCATTCGTCCATGTTACACAATCTTTCCATGCGCCACAGACGCATCGAACCCCAATGTAACACGCATTTCCTGTGCGCCCTGTTATAAAATGCAGCCTGTTACACACATCTTCCATGCGCCCTGCGCCCCGAGCCTTAAAAGTTCTAACTCTTTCTTCTGCTAGTATTCCAATGGAAGATCAAATGACTAATTCAAGCTTCTTGGATTGGGTTTCTCTTCTCCTACGTGCAGATCATCAGATAAGCTTTGAAGAACACATGTCTACCTCAAGCAAGAGACCCGCCAAACCAAGAGGAAAAGCTAAGCTAACAGAGGAAGAAATGAAGTATAAGTACCAAAGGGTTAGAATGCCCGAATCTCAGGCGGAATGCAATATGGATGTCAGAGATTCTGAACTGGGCCACATTGACATGGACGAATTCTGGATGAGAACTCAGAAAGTAACAAGAAGCCCCTGGATGGATAAATTGATGGGTAGTGCTCTACATTTCGCCGGTGGGATTCCAGTCAGCGCCATTAATAATGAGTTCATAATGGTGGTTGCCCAATCTTACAACAAGGACACCAGGTGTGTCGAAAATAGTAAGGGAGAAGTGGTCATTGACCTCACCACTCGCCATTTTGAAAAGATTCTTGGCATCCCTCATCACCGAAGCTTCGTGGCCGTTACCCAAGAAGAATGTGTCCAGACCTGGGAGGGCAATGAGGACCTATGCATGCAATTAATGAATGAAGTCTACCTCAAAAATAAGAAGGTAGTGACCCGGTGGCCCCAGACTATCCACCGAAGCGACTTCTCCGAAGAACTCAGTGACACCATCACTTTCCTGAGCAGAGTCTTCGGGCTTTCAGACGCCCACTACTTCCATAAATGGATGCTGCGGTACCTGGAGACGATGAACAAAAATTTGCCCGATCAGCGCTTCTGCTGGGGGGAAATAATAAGCAGCGCCATTTCTGAGCAGCTACAACAGTTTGCCACAACAGGAGTGTTTCATATGAACTCCTACGTAGTGTATGCTGCAGCGTCTGAAAGGGACTATCCAGGGCTGCACCGAAGTGGAACTTGGCCTCAGGCCAAGATATATGAATACTACCCAGAGCTAAAGCTGGAGAATAGCATCCAACACTTTTCAAAAATCAATGATGCTTTCTTCTACCATATTATATGCATGCTGCGACCAAAGTTGACTCATGGCCGCACAATTAAGAATACTGTTTCTGCTGTGGAAAAGTGGGGGGCCTTGTTCACCCAATTTCCCACATTCACCTATCTGAGGGCGGTTAACTTCTTGGGCGAGCCCACTAGGTTGCCAAGGTATGCTGGACCAAAGCTGGTTCTATTGGAATTGTCAAGGCAGCTGGTCACATATCATGAGAAGTGTCAGAAGAGAAAGAAGGGTGGAACTCCTTTCCCCCTCACAGTAGGCCGATACACTTGTTCCAGCTATCACAAGGCGAAGGAGATGTTTGCCGAGCTAGAATTGCTCAATCTAAAGCATGATTTCCCAGCAAGGCCTACATTCGACCCGAGAGGCTGCTTGCCAAGGGCTAAGCTTGATCCTATCCATGTCCCTCAAATTGAGGACATTTACATTGACGTCATCCATGAGGTGGCACTCAGGAGACAGGATCACTCCCGCTTAGCATTGGCAGAAATTATTCAGTATGGAGTAGCCATCGTCCCCAAAGGCTTCCAAACTTCGGAAGATGAAGTAGACAAGGTGTATAATAACACAGATGGGGACAATTGGCCCTTCCCGGCTATTGATAGAAGCAAGGCTCCTCAGACAATTGAGGAGAGGGTCAAAGAAACCATGCGGAGAACGGAGCTCTGGTGCCGTATGAATGGATTGATCTACCTCGGCGTAGATTTTATAACTTCTCCTTTGGGTAATGCGCCTCCAAGATCAAAGAAGCAGCTAAAAGGCAAGGGTGCAGTAGGTGAATCAAGCGCCAGTCAGGAGGAAGCCCCTGAAAGTCCTCTTCCCTCGGAGCCTGAACAAGTCATAACTTTGGAAGAGGAGTTCATGGAGGACGTTCCCGAAGGCCCATCCACTCAGGATGTCGGCGTTGCTACGACTACGGAGGTTCCTTCTGTCCCTTCTCCTTCTCTTCCTCTCCTTCCCCAGGTGTCAGCAACCACTCCTTTGGTTGTGTCCTCTCCCCCTTCTTCTACCCTTTCCCCTGCCTCTTCATCCATCTTCTCCTCTCTTGCTGATTTGTCTCCTTCCATTTCTTCTCTCCTTTCCGGGCTCCCTTCCCTTCCTATGTCTTCTGCAGCCCCGGTTTCCCTTCCTCCCGTGGACACCTCCGCGGCTATTCTTTCAATGCCACCGCCGCGTGTCTCCACGTTCTTCCCCTCTTCTACTGTTGCTGTCTCCCCCTCTGTCTCTGGTCCTTCTTCAATAGGACCAGCTTGGATCTCTCAGCAGCTGAGCCAGCCAAAGAGGAAAGTCCCCATCGCTCCGATGGACTTTTCGGTTATTCCGGCTAAAGGAGCAAAGAAGCACAAGCCGGTTACACGCTTCTCAAAGAGCGCTGCAGGTGAGAGAGTCCTGGAAATAGCTTACCCCGATCCCACCAAAGAAAAAGAGGATCTGTCTCCAGCAGATTTCACAGTGACCCAAGTCACGATGGGGACGTCCTCTGAAAGTCTCCAGGGGGAAGCTCGTTCCGCGATTGATGCACTTTGTGAAAAGCTTCAAGAAGCCAAAGAAGAGAAAAGGCTGCTGAAAGAACAGAATAAATACCTGCTTCAGGCCTTACAGAAGATGGGAAGTGCACCTCCCACAACTGCCGCCGAGACTCCTGAGCTGCTCAGTCAGGACAAGATCAATGAATATTCAAAGATCGGTGAGCAGGGCATGGCTGTTTCTGCTTGGAGAAGTCAGATTCTCAAAGATAGCGAAAAGGTAATCGCCGAATATATCAGCTTATCCCTGAACATTGAAAAGGCGAATAAGGAGCTTCAAGCATTAGCGGCCCCGATATCAGAAGAGTTAGAAAACGCTAGACTCCAACACGAGGCCTTCCAACAGATGTTCGACTGTTCAGTCGAAGATTTGGTCAAGTTCGGAGTATTCGGTCACCCAAGGACCCTCAACAAGACTATGTCCACTCTGGACTATCGGATAGATCAGCTTGAGTTTGTGTTAGAAAAAATAGATAAGGTGAAGGAAGAGGCCCTGGATGCGATGTATCAAATGGAGAAAATTGTTTTATCCATGAATCCAAGGTTGCTCACTCCTTCCCTCACCTTAAGAACGGCTGATGATACTATCCGGATTTTCAAGGAGTTAGCTTCTCAAGGAACAGGGCCAGAAGTCACGTTTGATACCGAATCCATCAATAACCTGCTGGCTTGCAGGGACTTCATCGGTTTCCTGATTGAGGCGGAGAAAGATTATTCCAAACTTCCCGAAAAGCTTGTAGAAGAGCGGGAAACTTGCGAAGTAATCGGTGATCGGCACAAGGATCCATCACAGGATCAGTTCGGGTCAATGATCAGCAAGTTCTTGGAATACCGCGCTCAGTTCCACATCTCATCTCCTGAGCAGCATCAGAAGCAGGCGACCCCTTTTCGGCGCGCGGGACGATGATGATGACTAGCTTCTTCTTTTTCCTCTTCTTCTTCTTCCTCTCGCTATTCTCCGACTTTCTTTTCGCCATATCTCAAGTATGTTGGTGCCAACGATGACATCATCCATGTTGCATCATGGGATGATGTCATCCACTCAAAAATGTAAAAGTCAACATGACTTTAGATATTTTGTAAATATCTTGTAGATAAGTGGTTGGCTCCATTTTGCCTTCTCTCTCTCATCTTCTATAAATACAAGAATACTTGTTGTATTCGGGTGAACATTTTTCAGATAGAAATAGAAGTGAGGAGAGAAAGACTTTGAGCTTTCTTGTAACAGAAAAGAACAGTAATACAATTATTCAGACTTTGTGCTCAATAGCTGTGTTATGCATTAGATCTTTCTTACGTTAGATCTGTATGTGTTTAATCTGTTGGATTCATATCTACTTTTCCGTCATTTGTTTATCAGTATTGCTTTGTTTATTTATGCAAGTAGGTTTGGCTCACATTTACTACCAAACTAAAAGCATAGATCTTCTGACCCTTCCGCTTTGGAACTCATTTCTTTTCTTCCTTCGGATCTGTTCTTTCTCTTCTCCTTTTATTCCTTTCTCTTCGCAACCTAGAACACTCTACTGGGATGAGATCCCAACCCCCGAAGGCAGAATCTGTGAGACTTGCATAGGTTCCTGCTAGTAGAAGTAGCAATAAACCGGCCGCTTTTGTCTCAAAGAGGGGCTAAGTCTTATTGCTTCAACTCTCTTTGGTTCAATTTCCAAACCTTCCTTTGACACAATATGGCCTATAAGCATGCCCTCATGGACCAAGAATATACATTTTTTAGGGTTCAATGATACCCCAAATCTCCTACACCTTTGAAACACTTGTCTTAGGTGAAAAAGGTGGTCTGTTGTAGTTTTGGAGAACACATCAATGTCATCCAGATAGATCAATACTATTTTTTTGATCATCCCTTTGAATTCCATATCCATTTCCCTTTGGAAAGTGGATCCAGGATTAGACAATCCAAATGGCATTTTTCTATAGGCATAAGTGCCCCATTGGTGGTGAAAGTTGTTTTGAACCGAGCATCTTCCTTCACCATTATCTAGTTGTACCCTGAGTAGCCATCTAGGAGAGAGAATCTCTCTGATCCAGACACCACTTATAAGATCTGCTCCATTGAGGGGAGTGGGTAGTGGTCCTTAAGTGATGCTCTGTTTAAGTCTCAAAAGTCTACACACAACCTACTCTCTTCATTCTTCTTCCTGACTGGGACCAATTTTTCAACCCAGCTTGAGAGTTTGATTGGAAATATGATACTTTCCTCTATCAGCTTGTTTAGATATTTCTTCATCAGAGGTTCAATGTGTGGATTGATTGGTCTCTACTTTTTCCTGATGGGCTTAGCATTTGGATCTAGTTCGATTGTGTGTTGTGCTAGCTTCAGATTGAACCCTCTTAGGTATTCATAGCTCCAAGAAAATACATCTGGAAACTCTTGGAAAATTTGCATGAATTCATACCTTTCTTGCTCAATGGCCACTTTGCCAATTTGAAGTGTTTTGCCTTCTCCAACTAGAATTGACTCTGAATCTTCTCCTTTGATCTGTATGTTAGCCTTCTCTTTTCGAAATTGATCATTAGGATTGAAGATAGATTCTAATGTCACCAAACCTTTGGGAATATTGTTTGTATGCAGCTGCACTACTTGATCTCCATATTGTTTCTCTAATCTATTTTGATTCCTAGCTGAGAATTTAGCTTCCTCTTGCAAAAATTGATGATCTACTGATCATTCTCAAACACTGCCAAAGATGTGTTGTTATCTGGCACTATTGGCCACACAATCACATAGATATGTGGTTGTCCTTTGTCCCTCTTGATGTTGTTAACCACATAAAATGTTTCTCCAACTGCTACAATCCTATCACCAGCTTCATTCTCCTTCCCTGGTATGGACACAATGTTGAAGGCTTCAAAATCCTCAATGAGATCCCATACCCTATTCTTGTAACTCTTGAGAAGGTCATTCTTGATAGCATTTTGTCCCTTCACTTGATCGGAAACCAATTCATTGTCACCAAAGACTTACAGGTTCTTGATTCCTCGTCTTCTAGCCCAATGCAATCCATAAACCAAAGCCTCAAATTATACTATATTGTTTGAATGGGAAAATTGGAAATGGAAAGATGAGTAATAATTAATACCTTGGGTTGACACAATCATAGCTCCACCTCGGCTCCTTGCCTACTTCTCAAGCCATCAAAGAATAATTTACATACTTCATTGTCATCTTTGTATTCTGGTTTAATGATGTTAGGAAGAGGATGATTCTCTTCACGCAGCAAGTAGACTCTAGCTCAAATTCTTCCATCTTCGTATAGGGATAAAAATTATGTCTTTTGATTGCCCATTCATCGAGAGTCAAGTCTGGATACACCCCACCTTGGTATCTACTTCATAATTGTTTAGAGGTCCTCTTGATCAAAAGCCAAACAATTTGCATTAATTGGGCTAGGCACATAAGGCTCAATGTGATAATCTACTATAGGCTCAAATTTGATTGTGGCCTTCACTCCATACCTTGTTCTAAAGAACATATGCGACCATTAACGATAAATAGCCTCCAATTTTGGCAAGGTGAAGTCCCTGGACAAATAAAATGCAAAATGTGGTGACAAGTCTATGACTGATACATTTTGCAATATAGTCACATTGGGGTAGGCATGCAGAGTGAGGTTCAGATCCTTGATGATTCCAATAAATGTCATTGTTGTCCTATCCAATTGTACTACCCCTCTAGAGATGACTTCATATTGGAGACCCAGTTGATCAACTATTTGTTTGGGCATTACAGAACTACTTGCCCTGAATCAATCATACAATTATGCACCAATTTGTCCCCAATGATTAATGAAACATAGAATGGAGGAGGTCTCAAGTTCTTACCTTGTTTCTCTTGATGGTTTCCCCCAGGTTGAGTTGTATTGGTAAGCACTTTCTCTTTTTGGTTAGGGGGTTGATTTGAGCTTGACCAATTGGCCATAGTAGTCTGTAATAGATCCCTCTACCCTAGAATGGCTAGTGACTCCCATAGTGAAATGTTCACACTTGTCCTCTTCATTTGCTCAATGATATTAAATGAATTATCCTTCTTCTACTCCTTCTTTGGCACATTTTTCTTTTATACATGGGTTGTTACAACTAGTGCCTGAGTAGATTTGGAAGGTGGCTTAGATTGGCTCTACATATTGGGATTTGTATTTTGAATGCCAATACTTTGTGGAGCAATGGAGGATTGAGGGTCACCTGAGTTTGGTGAATGTCCTTCTCCAATATTTCTCTTCTTGGACCGTGTATTGGAAGCTATACTTTAAGAAGGAGCTTGGTTTATTCCACGAGATTCTTTAGCTTTCCAGGTTGACAAGCATAGTTTCACTTAGAGGTCCCTCTTGCTAAGATCCTTACTTCGACTTTCTTCTTAGCTATGTTCTTATGACACACCAACGGTTTGCACCATCAGATCCTGATGTAATGCACCATTGAAGCACATTGATTGATTATGTGGTGATCGCATGGGAAACACCAATCATATTCTTGTGTCATGTTATTATGTGTTGTAACCAATGCTCTTGATGTTGAATTTGTGTTTGGATCATATGACCTGAAAGGTCTAGCAACTTGAGGTTACCCTTAGTATTGACTCTAATTTACTGACTTGGGTTGGTGGTCTATTTTGCTTATACAAGGGTCTAGCCTGATATTGAGCTTGAGGCTGATATGGCCTAGAACTCTAAGCCTCACTGTCTTTTAATGATCACTAACTCATTCCCAGGAGTTTTGAAGTTGTTCCATAAATTCCGAACCTCCTTTAAGGTGTTAGGCTGATGAGGTGGAGGATTCGAGTTAAACTTTGACTTCCTGGAGTAGGTATAGGAGCTAATGTGGGTGTTTGGTTGGTACTTGGGTTTCCTAATTCGGGGTATAGAGGCATGGATGGCCTAGGAGAAATTTTTCCAGCCTAAATTAAACAATTCTCATCTCCTATGGAAAGGCTATAGGCTGTAGGTAAGGTTGTGCCCCCCATTGACTGAATCATCAAAGCAATATCATAATTTAAAGCTCTAAGAAAGTATAAGAAGGTGCCTTCTTCAATGGGCTTTACTGCCATTGGAATCCTATCCCAAGTCCATTGAAATATGAGGTTGAAATCCATCAACTACTCATTTGGAGCTCTCTTGATTGTTTTTAGTTACTCCAACAAGGATAGGTTATCTCCTTTTTCTCCAAACTAGTCATGAAGAGCTCTACACAGATGGTCCCAAGTTTGAATAGAGCTTGTTGCTAGGCTCTGAACCATTATGAAGCTTTACCCTTGAGTGAAGAGGCTAGAAACTTGATTACAATTTCCATCTCAGTGATCTCATGGATTGTACAAACATTTACAATGTCTTGAACGTGGTCACCAGGAGAAGTTTGGTTTTCTCCAGTGAAATATGGGATGCTCTTTAATGCTGCTACTGGGACTAGATTTTGTGCATTCAAAGTGAGTGGGCTACTGCTAGTGAAATTGACATAAGGATTTGGTTGTGTCATCCTGATTGGCCTAAGCACCCTTCTTGATTGAAAGAACACTGCCTATTATGAGGAGGCGTTGATAAGGCTCTGTTTGGTGGAGATAGAGACCTCTGGGCTCTTATTCCTCTTCTTCTTATGTCCTGGAGACAAGTGTAGGTTTACAAAATATTCTTCTTCTCTTATTCTTGACCTTGTTTTTATCCTTCTCATGAACTTGGGGAACTTGAACTGCTGAAACTAGTGGATTATGTCCCTTTTGGAGTCGTCGATATGTAGTTCTTAAAAGCTTCTTAAAAGCTATAATCACAAAGCAAGTGCACATCAATCTAAGCGTAATAAAGATGGATACTTCTTAGTCCCACCGAGCATGCAAAAATTGTTAGTGCAAAATCACAGCACCCCCAAATGAGTTGTCAGATCTACTTTTCTAAGGTAGAGTCATTTGGTGTGATTCGCATAACATTGAGTTTTCCCCAAAGTGTGGGACTTTGCAGATGGAAAAAAATCTCCAGATTAAAGGTTGGTTCCTATTCCTCTATTTAGGTACATGCATGGAAACTTATAGAGGACTATTCCTAAACCTAATCTAAGTTTTACCAAGGAGACAGGGATAAAAGGAATACAAGAAATCAAAACTAAGCTACAAGGTGATGCACCAAAGGAATGATGAACATTAGTTTTGTTGATAGACACAAACCAACAAAATACATACAATAATCAAGCATAGATAACCATATTTATAATGAAATACCAGATGAGAGAAAAGGAGACAAGAAAGGATCTAAAATCAATCACAAACATGTTTTATTGCTCTACAGATTGATACAATGCATTACAAATGGCCAGAAGGAAGGAAACATATTGTAATTTAAATGGAAGGTCTGAACTCCATGAATTCCTTTGCCAGAAGGAAAGGGGAGCCTGCAAAAACAAAAAGAATGTCCAACCCTTTACAATGAGTCTTGACCCTACTTTTATAGATTCAACACAAAGGGGAGAAAGAGAGAGAAGTGGGAAAAATAGTTCCAAGCTCAACCACCGCTATTAATGCCTCCCACAAAATATGCCCCCAAATCTATCTTGATTGCATCAATTTCTTATTCGGTGCCTCAAAGAAGGAGGAAACAGTGGATTAGATCGAATCTGATCTGGTTGTTGGGGCAAAATAGATCCTGCATTAATGGCCCTGAAGATTTTTCTCCATTTTTCTCCCACCTAACCTCCCCAAACTTAAATTTTCATATCTCCATGGCGTAGACAAGGCCGAGATCTTTCCAATGGTGTCAAATTTTCTAGATTTCAAGCCCCGAGTTGAAAGATATGCCCCTTCAAAATTTATATGGGGTCTGTACAAAAAGGTGGGAAAACTGGTTCAAAAATAGGGCCCCTTTTTAATATGGGACACGTGGAGGGTTGGCGCTTGTTTGAGGGCGGTCTCTATATTTTTATTTTGGAATAACGTGGGGCTGACACGTGGTTTCTTCTGCGACCTGCTCAATTTCTATGTTTTTTGGCTAAGTCCTTTGCTCAGTAGGGTCATATTTTTGACCAGGACACACGGTGGCCCGGCACTTGCTTGAAACCCTCTCTTTATTTGACCCTTGAGTTAGTGCCATTTGGACACTTGGCAGCATCCGTTGGCCTATCACCATGCATTGACTATTCAACCCGACTTTGTCCCCTTTATTAGACTCGGCAAGTGGAGGCTACGCACTCACTTAAGAGCCCGATCAATATTTTCCTTTGAAGGAGCATTGGGTTGACACTTGGAAGCCTCCGTAGGTCTTTGGACTTTTCAACAACCTCCCTCTTACCTTTTTGGACCTTGGGCTATGTGGCGAGCTAGTGCTCATTTAAGTCTCCGCCTTAGGCTCCCATTTTGGAAATGTACTTGGTGACACTTGGTACCTTCCGCCTAGTCGAAGATTTTTTCAACATTCGTAAATTTTTGGGGCTCTGGATGCGTGGAATCCTAGTGGGTTTTTTTCTACCCTTTTATTTTCATCTTTGAAGGTGTATTGCTTGAACACGTGGCGGTTTCCATGGCGCTTCTATACTTAGCTTTTTTAGGCCCACCCTATCCATCATTTGACTTTTAGCTTTGACTCTACCTCTGTTTTGGGCACAGGACACACGGTGGCACAGGTGCTTATTTAATCCCCCCTTTTTTATTTCAACTTTGGAGATGTGTCACTTAGACACTTAGCAGTGTCTCATTGTCTCCTCCATACTTAGTCAATTTTGGACTCATTCTGAACTGTTCTAAAGCCTAAAAACCTTGAACCTTTGCTGTTTATTCTCTTTGAACCTCTAGCCTCTTTGACATTGTCTCCTCCTACCTCGACCCTGCTATTCCATTTCTAAGCCTACCTGAAATCTATAGAATGGATTTAAGGCCCGGATTCGCTCAAAATCCATTTTCCGAATTCTCCTACGCAGGGTCATTTGATCTTTCGCAGCCCCGCCACTTCCATTGTAGAGTCTCCCTGCAACCTGTTTACAGGATTCAAATGTGATTTCTCAAGTTCTTTCTATGTGGGGTCGTGGCTGATCCAATATTTTGTCAAGGGGCTAACTATGGCAAAATATTTCTAATTTCTGTTGGTTTTTGCACTAAGTTTACATCATTAATGTTAAATATGGGTAAATGAGGATATGATCTAGAGAGATTTGCATGAATTAAGTGTTGACAAACATTTCACAAATCAATATTAGTGCATTTACACAACTAAGGTTAAAATCCTTAGTGGAAAATCCATATTGAATGATTTTTTATAAATGACAGTGTCTTCACCTCTCGTCAATTACAATTTATCACTAATCTTTGTAAATCTAGAAGGGAGAATATCTTTCTTTGCTAGAGACCCTACCGTAAAGTTGTTTCCAAAGTTGGGAAAGATGAATTCAAAAGGAAGAAGAATCTTCAGAAAGTTTTTGTAGATCGAAATCAAGAAAAGAGTTATCGATTGTGGAAACTAATTAGCCTTGTCATTGAATATTGCCACACTTCCTCAAGTGCTTCTTAATCGTGTAGTCTCTTTGTAAATCCAAATTCTCCATCTAAAGAGAGGCCTTCTTTTTATTTGAAAAATTTGCATCTCATTATGTCCCTATGTTCTCCAAATCGATAAGATCTTCCAAGAAACGGGGTTTTTAGAGAACATTCATTCGATAATTGTATTCATTTTCCCATAGACCCCTCACTCCTCATCATTATGTTTCTCCCGTAAGATCACCTCCCTAAAACAATATGGCCCAGCCCCACCTAGACCTACATTTTTGTGAACACTTTTGGTCCTATAGATTTCGAGAGTATGGTTGGATATCCAAATGTTCTCCGCCCCAAGATGTTAGAAATAGACTCGCCTAAATTTCAAGGAAATAATTCCATTACTGGGGATCAAAGACTTAAAGATTTTTGTCAATATGATGGAAGAATTTGAGATTGAATTTGAGGATGTGTACATAAATTTGTTTATTCATACTCTAGATGAGGATGCACAGGATTGGTATAAATCTTTACCAAACAACTCCATTGATTCATGGATAGAAATGAAGAATGCTTTTAGATTACAATATGGAGATAAAACAGACCCTAGGTTTCTTTTATCAGAATTTGAAAATTTAAAAAAGAATCCTAATGAGCCTGTTCATGACTTCAATACAAGGTTCAATAAGACCCTAAATAGGGTGCCTATGATCCTAAGGCCAAGTGATGTTTTTGTTTGATAAAATACCCCAATGCTTTTGATAAGAAGGTTACCTATTATTTGAGGGATAAGATCCCAAGAATATTGAGGTAGGCCTTCACCATGGCTTTACAGATTGAAAATAACATCAAGGAAGTTGGTAAGCCTCCTAAGAGGGAAGGTATCAAGTTGATCAATCCAGAGAAGCCTCAGTCAAGTAAGTTTATGGATCTGGAGGAGGTTGTAAAAACTTTGGTTGGAGTTGTTAAGAAAATATCCTATAAACCGCCGAGCATAGAAGGGGATTGGACAAGGCTCCCAAGGTCATCATAAAGCACAAGGTCAAGAAAGATTTGAAAATCATCATAGGGGTGATCATAGATCTGATGACAGAGGAAAATGACCCATGGGGTTGGGAAATAGACAACCCCAAGCCCATGAGAATAGAATTATGCCTGATCCTTTAACTGTCAGAGTTTTTGTTGTGGAAAAAGCCAATGAAATTGAGTGGTGTGACAAATGTTTCTTACCATATGCCCCGTGTGATGAAGAGAAATAAGTTGAGGAAGCTGATGATGACACTGATGATGATGTGTGCATGGTGGGGTGCTCTACAAGCTCACAGCAAGGAGCAACTTCAACTGAATTAATCAGTGCCAGAACTGCTACAAATTTTTGGGATTGCATCCATCGGGTATTACCCCTTCCTCCCTCTCATACTTTTGAAATAGATATGGTACAAGCTTTTGAATTTCCTAGTAATGATTTTGAATACTTAAGGGAATTAATGATTAAAAATTATGATGGAGGAATCCCTTCTGAGGAGGATAGGAAGTTGTTAATGAATGTTGTAGTTGGCCATGAAAAGGAATATAACACTAGGAGTAAAGTTGTCAAAGGGGCAGGGCCTCAGGCCAAACCAAAAACTCCAGTTCTCACCAATATCTCAAAATAAAATCCTAAGAAAGATACATCTGGAAAAAGCCTTGTGTCCCTAAAGGAACTGGTATCCTTGCCCATGCTCAGACCATGAAAAATCCTTTGCTGTCAGATGATTTTGTCAGTCTTCCTCCAAATGTTGCCTTTCCCAAATACGTTCCTTATGACATTTCCCAAGTCTTGAGTCAGATCAAGATTTATGTTCCAATTGTTGAGTGCTTAGGATTCCTGAGCACAAGAAAATGGCCTTTGAGTATTTGGGATTGAAAGAAGAAAAGATTACCCAAGGCAGAAATGTAAACAATGTTGAGACTCCTCCTACCATTTTAGAGTTGGAAAAACCCCAAGTGTTGGAAGAAATAGGTGAGCCACCTAAAGTATATTTGGGAACATCCTTGGTTAAGTCCTAACTGAATGTAGATCCATTTTTCACTACTCTGATTATTAAGTACATGTTGTTACACAACGGTATGTTTGATTATGGAGCATCATGCAATGTTATGCCTCTTGAGGTCATGAATGAATTAGATATCAAAGTGACAGTAGCTTATGGGAAGTGCACTGCCATGGATTCCAAAGAGGTTTCAGTGGTTGGATGTGTCAAGGGTCTGATAGTGCAACTTGTAGCTTACCCAGGAAAGAACTTAAAACTAGATGTTGTTATTGTTGATTTCCCTGCCAAATGGGGAATGTTGTTATCAAGAAAATGGGTTGATAGTGTGGGTGGTAGTGTGCAAATGGATATGTCTTTTCCACTATACCTATTGAGGGAAGCCTTGTAAAGTTGTATGGTGAAAAGAAGATGCTACATCTCATTGAGGATCCCAATAATGCTTCCTATGAAGTGTTATACACTGACACTGATGCAGATAACTTTGTTGGATTTGTTGATGGTAAAGAGCACAAAATTGATCAATGCAAGTATCTTAATCAAGTAGGTTCTCCTTGGACTTTTTTGTTGATGGGGCTTGCTCTAAATTTGGAAATGGTGCTAGTATTGTTCTGATATCTCCAAGCCAAGAAGAGTTTGTTTTCTCTTTTAAACTCAACTTTGAGTGCACTAACAATATTGTTGAATATGAAGCACTATTATTGGGTTTAAGAATTTCTTGGAAATATGGTATTAGAGACATCATTGTTAAAGGAGATTCGAGCTAATTGTCAAACAGGTTAGAAAACTATATGCAACAAAAAATAGAGAATGAAGCAACTAAGCATGTGATCTGATAATTCATAGAGATGTTTGACTCCTTCAACATAATACATCATGATAGGAAGTATGATACTCTAGCAAACAAATTGGTCCTATTGGGGTCCAGATTTGAAAATTGTACTATATCCCGCTTTTGTGAGTATAATATTGAGGTTTTGACTAGGTCATATGTTCTGATAATGTAAAATAGTAGAAAGTGTTTGTAGACGATGCCCAGTGTGCAAAGGTTTTTGTAGAACCAATGAGAATTTTTTGATCAAGCATATAGATTGGGAGTCAATGGTTTGTGTGGATGATGGAAAGGAGACTCTATTTGGCAAATACATCATTCAATTGAAGACTAATACTATTCCCAAAGGTTTGGTAGCACTTGAATCAAACTTTGATAATGTTGATTTCATTGTCAACAAACACATGTCACCTCGAGGGATGTTGAAGAGCATGACACTGGGCATAAAGGATAAACCACGAAAGATCTAGCTAGGTAGAAATTTGAGCAAGGAAGAAAAGCAGTCGTATGTCCAATTGTTGAAGAAATACCAGGACTGCTTAGCATGGTCTTATTCTGAATTGAAAGCATACAGAGAGGATCTTTTCCAACACGAAATTCCCTTAGAAGCTTCTACCAAGCTGTTTAGGTAGAAACAGAGGCCAATCAATCCACTCCTTTCCCTAAAGATGCAAGAAGAATTGAAAAATTAAGGGATGGAGGAATCATACAGCCACAAGGTACTCATCATGGGTTACAAACTCGGTACTTGTCGAAAGAAGGATGGAGATATAAGGTTGTGTGTGGACTTTATAAACCCGAATAGAGCATTAATGAAGGATAACTACCCTCTACCAAATATGGACAATACGTTACAATTGGTTCTTGGTTTGGAATTGTTATCCACCTTGGATGGTATTTCCGGATATAACCGTAGTTGTGAAGGAATTAGAATGAATCAAGATTGCCTTTACCACTCCTTAGGGAACATATGTCTATGTCGAAATTCATTTTGGTCTAATGAATGTTGGAGACACTTTCCAAAGAGAAATGTATGTAGCTTTCTCTAGATATATTAATGATTTCATTGTTATATATCAAGATGATGTGATTATTTTCTCAAGAAAAAGGATTTACCACCTACAACACTTGGAAAAAATGTTGTTAAGATGCGGGGAGTATGGTATTTCACTAAATCCCAAGAAGTGCCACTTTGGAGTTCGAAAAGCAAAGCTGCTTGGACACATTGTATCAAAGGAAGGGGTCATGATTGATCATGAAAGGGTAGAAGCCATTAGTAAAGTCCCTATTCCAACAAACTAAGAAGGGAATTCAATATTTTTTTGGGCGATTAATTTTATTAGGATATTTATCTCCAACTTTGCTGAACTAACTATCCCAATCACTAGCATGCTGAAGAAAGACCAAAGTATCAAATGGGAAGAAGTAGCTCTTCAATCTTTTGTTGGGATCAAAGAAGCATTACGAAGGCCCCTGTTTTAGTAGCTCTAGATTATAAGAATTTTTTCCAAATGTTTTATTTTGTTTCAAAAGTACTATTGCATTTGTGTTGTTGCGAAGGATGGTGAGGGAGCTAAAAGACCAATTGCCTTTTTCAAGAAGGCATTACAAGGAGCCGAGCTAAAATATACTATCACGGAGAAGAAGGCATATTCTCCTGGTAAAAGCAACAAAGGTCTTCAGGCCATATATTCTAAGTTCCAAAGTCATTTCTTATGTTCCCCATACCATGGTGAAAGATAACCTATCATAAATGGAGGTTTCAAGAAAAATATGTCAATGGGTAAACAAATTGCAAGAGTATGATATGGATATCCAAACAACAAAATTGGTTAGAGTTTTGGGCCTGGAAAAACTTATGGCAGAGAGAAATCTACAAAAATTGAGGTAAATGAAGTTGAAGAAGAAAGGTTGAATGTCCTTCAAAACTGATAAATTTTTAATGGTACAAGGACATCATTTTTTATCTCAAACATCTACAATGCCCTGAACATTTGAGAAAGAATCAAAAAAGATCACTTAAGTTATCTTCCCAAAAATATGTCACTACTAATTTGGGTTAGCTTGGAAGAACCCTGAGGGGGTTATCTTAAGATGCATTACTGAAGATGAAGCCCCTAAAATAATTGTTGATCTCCATGGAGGAGTTTGTGGGGGAATTTTGCTGGGAGAGTCACAGCTCATAAGATCTTAAGGGCTGGTTATTGGTGGCCAACTATTTTCAAGGATACAACTTTATTGGTAAGAAAATGTGAGAGTTTCCAACACTTTTCTGGAAGACTAAAAGCTTCAGGATCCCTTCCTTTGTAGCTTGTATCAGTTGAAGCCCCATTTAGGAAATGGGGAATGGATTTCATTGGGGAAATTTTTGATCCTTCAAGTGCAGGCCATAAGTGGATACTAGTGGCCACATATTACTTCACCAAGTGGGTGGAGGCAATCCCCACCAAGAAGGAAACTCACCAAATTGTCATGGATTTTATCCTGAATTATATCATTTACAAATTTGGGGTACCTACCAAAATAGTTGTTGATAATGCCATGAGCTTCTGGGCTAAACCTTTGGTGGCCATGTGCCATGAATATGGGATCAATTTGACATATGCTTCTAATTATAATCCCCAAGGAAATGGACAAGCAGAGTCCAACAATAAAAATATGTTGAAGATAATTAAAAGAAATTTGGAGTTGAACAAAAGGAAGTGGGGTGAGCAGTTGAAGTTTTTGTTTGGGCTGATCAAATCACTGTTAAACGAGCTACTGGAAAAATCCCATTTGAGTTGGTGTATGGAACTCAAGCTTTGTTGCCCCTGTATATAAAATTATCTTCATTTTAATTTCTTCAACAACTAGAAGATCGAGAGGTTAGTCTTTACAATGCTCACATCAATCAGTTGTTGAGTTAGATGAGGAAAGAAGGACATCCCATCAAAGGCATGTAAAATTCAGAGAGAAATTGAAGAATTTGTTTGATAAGAAGGTGACTCCAAGAGCTTTTAGTGTGGGAGATCTTGTGCTATTATGGGATAGCAAGCACAAGGATAAGGGAAAACATGGAAATTTTGATGCATTATGGATGGGCCCTTATTCAATTGACATTAAAATTGGTGAACATACCTTCTTCTTAAAAGACTTAGATGGGGAATTTATTGAATTACCTATTAATGGCAGGCATTTGAAACATTTCCTTGATTGATTTCTTAGAATCAAGGTATACACCATTGTACAGTGTATAGTCTTTTGGTTTCTTTCTACTTTCATGTTTTTTTGTTTGTTTCATCCTGGTCCTTGGTGGCCATTTTGTTTATTTCTTGGGATTGTCCTTGGGGAGTTGGTTATAATTGTTCTGCTCTCTGCAAGCTTGTTCTTTGACTCTATTTCCCAATGGTTTATTTTTGGAACTTGTTCTACTATTTGTTCTTATGGCACTCATAGGGAGTGCCCATCCCCGATTTGGAGCCGATGTTGGTGCTCAATTTGATCTCACCCCATTTTTCCTTGAAATTCTTCAGTTTGTGGGATTTTTGTATTTTCTATCTCCCCATGTTGATGTGTGAAAGCTCTATCCTTCATTTGGTTTCCATGATCAGTCTTTTCCTTTGGTCAAGGATCATTCAAAGTCCAGAATTTTTTTCCGTTCCTCTGTCCATGTGAAAAGATTTGTAACTTGGGCATAAATTTGGGTTTTTTCCTTCCTTCTATTTTTCCACAGTCACGTTTTGTTTTCCCTCTGTCATGGGCCTTATATCATTTCAAAATTATCTATCCTTAAAGAAAGATTCATTTCTAGGTGCAAATGGTGATTTCCTTGCATTTTACGATTTGACAGGTGTGTTTTCCCCATCATGTTTATATCTCGACATCTGTGGAAATGTGGCCATTTCTGATTGGATGCAGCTTGGAGGGGAATTTTGAAACTCTAAGGCCCACTTCACCTCAAGTTTTTTTCACATGGAGGGTGGGCACTCATCTGAAAATTTGCCTCTTGGTTTGACCTTTGGAGTTGCGTCAGGGAGACACGTGGAGTTTTTCTTGGCCTTGCCCAGACTTAGACATTTTTTCATGTGGCCGGTGTAGCTTTGTCAGACTATGGACATGTGGAGGGCCGAACTCATTTGAGGATCCGCGTCAGGGTCCCACCTTAGCAGTTGTGCTAAGGGGACACATGGTGAGCATGAGCTTGTTTAGGGTCTCTGCTTTTGGGCACCATCTCAAAATTGTGCCAAGGAGACACGTGGAGGCTTCGTCGGCTCCTCTCTATACTTAAACTTTTCAAGAAACTTTCTAAAGGCACGGGGGACGCGTGGAGGGACCACTGTTTGGGGACATGCCCCTAAATTTTATTTTGAAGATGTGTCAGGAGGACACTTTGAGGTTTCTGCTCACTCTGCCCTTGCTTGGACTTTTCAACGACCGATGAAACTTTCTCGGACACTAGACACATGGCGCCTTCCACTAGTCCTTTAAATTTTTCAACAACTCTACTGGACTGAGACACGTGGTGAGCTCGTGCTTGTTTGGGGTCTCCACTTTTGGGCACCATCCCAAAGGTGCACCAAGGAGACATGTGGAGGCTTCCGCTGACTCCTTTTATACCAAGAATTTTCAAAGGCCAAAAGGCATTTTTCTTGGGCCCAGGGCACGTGGAAGGCCCGCACTTGTTTGGAATCTTGCCTATGTACCTCACCTTTACATTTTCACTAAGGAAACACATTGGATAGCTCTAATCTAAAATTAAGAAGGGGTAGAATCAATGGTTGTTGTCCATTGCATCTGTTTTTCCTCCATTTTTTCTCCAAGACTCTGGAGATGTGAATACTGAACTGCTTTTCATCATTTTTGATGAAATTCCTTGTTTTTGTCTCAAAAAGTGCCATTAAATGGATTTATAACTTAATTTGTGAGTCCAAGGATTGTTAAGGTTGATATTTTGAAGTTTGAATTACTCAAGCACTTGTAAAAACATGAATCACCAGAGAAGCTAGATGTGGGGTAGAGTTGCGAGAGGAAAGAGGGAAAATGATGAAATGATGGAGGTTGCATGCACAAAGGATGAAAAAGGTGTTTCCTCGAGGGTGAAAAGGATTACCTGTCAGATCTAGTTGTACAAAGCCACCGGAAAATGATTAAAATGGGGATTTCTCACATGATAGAATAAGAATGATTAGAAGCAATGTCAAAAATTGTGTCATGGCATCCTAGTCATTAGTCGAGGGTCTGAGAAATGTGATTAGTTCATGATTTTTCCACCTGGAAGCTGCAGGAATGAATTTTTTAAACGTCACTTTCTGAGGCAAATTGGTAACAAGCAAAGGTTCCTCGAATATTCTTCTTTTTGGGGGTAATTTCAGATGATTGAGTGAGTGAAATGTATAAATGCAATGATAATACTCTTGCAAAGGGTGGGGTTGAATTCTTAAGAGAAAAATTAAGAGAGCATATATTCCCGAGAGACCAATCCGAGCAACCTGTTAATTTCCTATGTTTTAGATTTCAGTCACGTCAATTTGATTGCGAGTGTACAACCATTGACAAGCTCTGAGAATGTTCAAATAAACTTTCCCCTATTGATGAATCTAATCAATTTCATTAATCTGTGTCAATCTTTGACCAATTTGTGTCTTCTTTATTTTAGAATGTCTGCAAGTAGTTTTTCTTATTCCTATTACAATCTTGTGTTAAAGTCCCTCCAAATCACATAGGATCTCATCCCTGTGACAGTTTAGTGGCATTTGCAATTTCATTTCAAGAAGAGCCTTCATCCTATAATGAGATAAACAATTTAAAATCACTTTACTATCATTTGTTGATAAAGATTGTATGTAAGCCTTTGAGTGTATCTTAGGCATGAGGAACCAAGGGTCTTTGATGTTTAATTGAGTCTTTATCTCGAGCCTTTGTGTTAAGCTCTTGGAGATTGTGAGAAACTGTCCAAATCTTGGCCTCCATTGATGCACACCTTCTTTTTTAAGGAATATTTTAGTTATTTTGAAGCTTTCTGTCATTTATTATTCCAATTTTTGTGAAGGTTCTCAAAGATCTAGCATAATAAATTTTATCCTACTTAATCTCCCACCAAAAATTATTCAAAACAATGAATCCATCCCGAACTACATTTGTTTTCCCGTGTGTCCACAAATGTGTAAATTCTACTACCAAAATATGTAGAAGAAATCAGGATTCCATAATGTCTCTAGTAACCTTCAACCCTGTTTAGGAAATATCACCATTCTTTAGAAGTGACAACTCGTGAGAGTTAAATTATGGTGCATTGATCATATTTTCTCAAGGTCTCCTTTCAAATTTTTGCAAAGAAGGATATATTCATTCTCCTTCACCGAAAAAGGTTACAAAATAGGTCCTCTCACCCTGGTCGAAAGGCATGGCCTAAAGTAGTGAGGATAGATCAAATCCTTAATGAAGGTGTTATCCATTTCTCCAATTCTGAGTGACAA
Organism: Taxus wallichiana var. yunnanensis; assembly: GCA_018340775.1. Classification (NCBI taxonomy): domain Eukaryota; kingdom Viridiplantae; phylum Streptophyta; class Pinopsida; order Cupressales; family Taxaceae; genus Taxus; species Taxus wallichiana. Next base: position 50,018,940 of record CM031239.1, read on the forward strand.
AGAGTTAGAAAAATCCCTCCCCGGCTACAAAACGACTCATAATATGATTTTTCTATCTCTCAATTTCTTGCTAAATATTTGATGTTGCTCGATTTCCAAGGGAGAATCAATTTGGATACCAACAAAGTAGAATAAGTACATTGTACACTCTGTATCTTTCATTTGATACATTTATGGTTTTTAGCTTCGGGTGTTTTTATTTTTGTTATCTCTCTTGTGTTGTCCACATTGTTTCATCATTGGAGGTTTTTCAAGGAAGAGAAAGGTTCAATGGGATTCCTAACGGGTTCATTTATTATCTTTCATTCTACAAAGTAGTCATTTCAAGTTTTGGATGTATAATGTAGTAGTGTTCGAGTAACTTGGGAACATGAAACTCACGATTCAAGATTAGTTTTTAGATATCTTACAATTATGAATCCATGCCCAATGGATAGACAAGGCTAGTCGTATCAAGCTTAGCAAGAAATCATCCCTGAGAGGTCGCCAAAAATTTTGTCAATTTTTGCCCTCTTGTATAAAAATTGGACAATGCCCTGAGGGCCCACTTCCTATGAACAATGGCAAAAAATGATTGAATTAATAAATAATGTCTAAAGGGGCCTTTTTTGTTTCTATGCCTCACAAATCTAGGGCTCGAGAAAGTTGAATCTTGTGGCATTGAGTTCTATTTTGATGGCCTGTGTTGATAACTAATAGCTTGCATTCAATATTAGCTATGAATTTAAATGAGTATTAAGTTCTATTTTAGTTTATTTGAGCTAAAAAGGTGAGCTATGTCTAAGGATCTCGGCCAATGGAAAAGCGTATCATAGGTTGAAGTAACTAGGATCACCGAGTTGAAACCATGAGCTCATTGAATCGAGCTAGTCGAGAATAGTTTGCAGAGTGAAATGTGATGAGAAGCTAGACTTAAAGGGGATAAAATCAATGTGTGGACTTGTTGAATAGCCCTCACAGGGAGCCCATGAAGAATACAATGTGGTAACACTACGTGAAAGGAAAGATCAGATATGGCTCGGAGAGGCTCGGGGATACAACATTGGTAAGGTCAAAATGTTTTCCAAGCTCACAGAGATGAGTTCACAGAGAATGAAAGGGAGTGGGTTGTGCTTTTTTTTATAGGAGTAAAGCTCCATCAAACATTAGAGGAAAAAGATGAATTCAGAACCAAGTTCAACAGTGAGTCAAGTGGTGGCTCGAGGCATATTGAGCATCAACCGTTAGAAGGAGAGCTTGTATTTAGCTCAGGGGTGAATGATTTGGTTCACACAAGTTTGAGGTTAAATTTCTTATGACTCATTGGACAAGTTGAAAGAAATAATGAGCGATTCATTCCAACGAAACTTGGGGAAAGAGGTAATGATGAGGAATTCATTTAGACGCAACGTCGATAATTACAAAACCGTAAACACTCTGCCATAGATGAAATTATGAACAACTCATCGGACATGAAAGTAAACCGAGTTTTGAGTTATAATTTTATGGGGCAAGATAGGTCGGGATCAAGTTCCATTCTATCCCATATGAGTTAGGTAGGAGTTTGGAGTTGATATTTTTGGAATTATGCAATCGGTTTCCCAAACATTGGATCTGAGTTAACATGGAGGATATGAAATTGAGAAGAAAGCTCAGATCTAGGGCCAACTCAATGTGAGGCAAGATTTTCATAGTTTGGAAGGATATGTAGGTCGATTCGGTAAAAATGTGCCATGATAAATCTCAAAAAATAAGTAGAGTTAGCATTTGAGGTAGATGATGCATGGTTCAAATTCAGCGATTGAGCTCGGTTTGGATTGATTGAGGCTCACGAGAGAAATGTTGAAAAAATCTCATCAAGTTTGATCGGTTATAGCAGAATGGGGATCAAGTTAATAGCGGTTGAATCTCGGCATAGGCTCAAAACTCATTCGGTCGAGCTAAGTTGAATTGACTAGAAAGGAGTAGAGATCGAGCTAATGGGGAATGGTTTGGACATTGAGCTCGAGCTTAGCGGATCATGGAAGGAGCTAACTCCTATAAGGAATTGATAGATGACTTTAGAAAATGGATGGCATAAAAAATAGGGTAAAATATCATTTCAGAGCTTGGGAGAATTTGTGTTTTGTAGATCAAGAGTATTTGGATTGACCTGATACGAAGAAGGAGATGTTCACCAGTCATGAGTTTTAGGAATCATAGAATATCAAGTATGTCCTCAGCAAAATGTCATACCTTGAGCTTGAGAAGATGAGCATGTGGAGAAAGAACTAATTGTGCGTAAAAATGGGAGCTCGAGAAGTCTACATTGAACGTTGGGAAAGGAACCGATAAGGAAAACTCGGTCATGACATAGGAAGGATCATCAAGCCATAAAATTTGTAATGCAACACACAAACATGGAGCTGGTCGAAAACCAAGGAGTCAAATGATCTAATAAAATGAAGCACAATTTCAGATTTTGGGACTTACACTTTTTGGAGTTTGGGAGTTAAGATGATGAGTCGATAACATGCGAGCTCAACTTCCAAACTCTATAGTCAAAATTTCAAACTTCGGATTTCAAAACTCACTCATTTTGGAGTGTTTGGATGTTTCGAAGTGTTCAAGACCGATCAATGTGGAGGGTGGTTCCCAATGACTCGGTTAGTAGCAAGGTAGTACCTTAGGTGCCAAGAAAGTAACGAATTACTCAATTAGCAAAATGCTTGGCAAAAATGGTGGTATTGGTTTAAGAATAGACCTATTTAATCATTTGAGTGGTGGAAACCATACTGCATATGATCGGGGGGTGTTTACCAGATAAATGTGGAAGGTGTTTGACTAATTAATGAGATGGAGTGATTTTCAAAGAAACCAAAATCAATTAATGTAAATACGGTTAGAAGAGGCTTATTTGATGATGAGCTAGAAAGAATCATATGCCAATTTATGTGGAAATTGGAAGGGTAACATCCACTATGTGGTGGTATGAACAATACATGGAAGTGAAGCGATTTGTAATAATCCCGACCAATATCCAACACAATGCATGGGAACAATGGAGGTTGGAATGAGGGAGAACACTCACTTGAGTGGTATCGTAGGAACTTGGCATGAAGGAGATAGGCTAAGAATGTAAAAACCAAGGCGGTTAGGATGTTCCATGGGGATTTACCTGATAATACACGTAAATCCCACTACATGAAAGTAAAGTGTAGACCAAGTCATTGTTAAGGTGGTTCATTAGGAGACAGTTGGAACATGGATACTGATTTGTTTATCACATGGAGTTGGGAAATTTAACATAAATAACTCAGACACAAGGGTTTCAAGGAGCTTGTTTTGAAGCTAGCCAATGATCATGATAAAATAAGTAGCTTGCTATCCAACTTGCCGAGTTGGTTGGCGAGTTGTTCAACCTGAAAACATTAAAACTCCTTCCAAAGGAAAACATAATCCTTAGACCCCACAAATCACATTGAAGTGACTCCATAATGTATTAAAATATTATATTAATTGAATGGAGGTAAATTTAGGTTTTTAATTTAAGTAGCATTATGAAGACAGTATCAAAGAGCTAATGAAATGTAACTCCAGAATGCCCAAACAAGTAAGTTTTACTTAGGCAGCCATAACTTTCTCCCCGATTTCCCATTTTCACAAAATTATAGTCGTTGGAACCGAGAGAAAGAGAGATACACCATGGAGCTATCAGAATATGGATTTTGGAGTTTTTATTTCCAAAATTTCATGTTTTCCTCATTCCTTGGATGGTGCCTCGAAAGGTGGAGGTGTAATAAATGAGAAAACATGGCCAACAACAGTGATGAATTGTTTCCTACATTCTAGCCTAGATTCTAGGGTTTCTTCTTTCTTTCTCTCAACCACTTAGGGTTTTCTATAAATGTAAAAGGGGTGCTTATTACAAAAAAAAGTTAGACACTTTCCAAGCTTCCCTCTCTTCACAAGTTGAGATGTTGTGAATTTGTAAACTCTTAAGCCTTTCTTCTCAAATTGTAATGGCATCCTATGACTTTTCCCCACTATAATGATGCACTATGCAAGTGCTTGAAGTAATGGAAATTATTATTTGTGATTAATTATATGTCTTTTCATGATTTTTCTACTTCTATTTACCTCTCTCTTGTTTGTAGGTTAACTATGTAACCAGGGTTTCTTTTGCAAGTTTTGGAGTTTATTTTGGTTATCAAGGAGTATATTACTTGGATGAAAATTAGGTTTGTAATGCACGTTCATTCTTCCTCATGATCATCTCTCTTCATCAGAAATTTGGAAAGTCTTCTAGCAACACCCTTTCTTGGTGCATCACCACTTCTAGCATAGGTTTTATTTTCTTGCAAATCTCTCTCCTAATCCCTTGAAATGTTAACATAGGTCCAGTTAGCTATTTTATTACACTAAGAGTAGTACAAAGACTTAGTTTAGGAAAAGGAAGCCACCTTAGCTAGAGGTTCACCGTGAGCCCAAGTCCCATAGCTTATGAGGTGATCCCATGTGTCTCAATCACAGCAAATGTTATATTCACTTTCAGGCCATTCGGGGGTTGCGGTGATTTGGCGACAACGATTCCGATGGGTGTAGGAGATGATCGAAGAGAAACCCACATGGTTCAATAAGCTATGGTATTATATTTTTAAGCCATATCCATGATGGTGAAGATAAAGAAAGGCATGACAACTCAAATTACTTCCCATTTTTTTCAATGGTGTTTCAAGAAACTAGTACGTGGAGGTAGTCGATTGAAGGTAATCAATCTCATTGGTGAGATGAATCCATCAAACTATGAAGTAAGCACCATTCCTCTAGGACTAGCAACGCACAAGGAGATGTTCTGTACGATGGGAAAGTGACATGCGGCGTGGGAATCAACACGTGACTCTTCCGCGTGCACCCGACCTCCCGAGGTCGTGCCGAGACAAATTGGTGGGGTAGAATGCGCGAGATCAACTAGTCGGGCGGTCTAATGTCTTGGACACGCACTAATGGTATTTGCGAATCTAAGGCAAAGAAGGCCCTTCTAACTTGGATCGGTGTGATAGATCGATCAGCGAGGATGACTGCTCAAGGCTCCAATCAATATCGAGCTCGGCGTGATTCGATCTATGGGTTGTGGGATGCGTGGAAAATGACCGGATTGTTTCGTGTATTTCTCCCGATAGGGTCATATGGTAAATATGGTCGATTCTATGGACGATTCTCTGGCCTAGTCCAAAATTCTCTAGCTTTGTTAGTCTGTTGCGTCTAGTAGGGATAAGCTGTTGAATGATGAGAGGTGGAATCGGAGTAGATCGAAATACTAATGTACGAAGGCCGGTGTTTATATCTAACCGACTTGTGGGTTCGTTGGGTCATGGGATCTCGGGGATCACAACCATAGACTCTTGGTTGTTGCGGTCCCGTTATGGTCATACGGGAGATCAAGTTCGATCCCTAGCATCCAAAGTGGTCGTAAGCCTTTTCACTTCTACGTTTAGAATCAGCAATTGTGCGATTTTCTCGTAATACCTCACAGTGTTCTAGCGACTTGGATTCTTAAGTGGTATCTATATCTACTAGGGTGTCTCCAGCTCATTGTGGAACTAAAGGATCGCACCCGAATATTTGTTCTCTTTCAAATCCTTCTACAGTCATGCGGATGTTTTCTAGGATAACCTGTAGTTTGGCTGATTTGACCAAAACAGATGTGCTTGGTCGTCTTCGATATTTAACCCTCTCAACTGTGACCTGATCTGTTGGAAGTCTGTTGTTGTTTGGAAGACTTGTATCCTAAGGTTTTGGTCAATATCAGTTATTGCCACTACGGTATTGGGCTGGGGCACAATTGGCTCGAAAATGTATTCCCTGGGCTCCCTAGGTCCCGTGATTGTCATGCAAAAAGCAGTAATGAAACAAACAGTAATAAAGTAAAATCTAAATACACTTCTAACATATATAATTTCTTTTTGTATTTTCTGGCAATTTATAAGAAAGCAGCTATTTAAAATATTTAGAATTGATAACTAAACTAACAACGTAAAACAAACAAAATAGCCGAGTGTAGCTATTTGTCTGTGCAATTTCGTATATCTATTCTAAACAAGGAAATAACTAATCTATCTGCAAGATTCTTCGATCCTACCTCGAAGTGAGGAATGAATCATCGTTTCTCGAAACTATCAATCCCCAACTTCCTCGCAATATCGAGAATGGAAATAACTTAAATAAAGTGATTAACTACTTTATTTGATAAGTTCTAACTAAAACTTTGAAAGATGGAACCTGGATTTCGCAGAACAGTGGCGAATCCGACGGTGTGTGTGTTCTTGTCCCCTCAGTATGATCTCCACGTTCTTTGTGCTCACGTGAATCCAGAAAAGCGTGGAATGCTTGCATCAACAGGAATAAGTATTTGGATCAATGGACAGCCTTTGGAATGCAGACAGAATAGAGTGCGGATAGGAGAGGGATGGCGCAAGAGTACAGAGCTTGGCCTATACAATTCCTAGCGGGGTCTACTGCGAATCGTGCAACAAAAGTATCCAGAACCTGAAACTAGTCTGTATGAAGAGCAAAACCTGCAACTTCAATGGCTGCCTTAGACTATTCTACTCCAAAACAGTAATACTGTTTGCACAAGTTGGATCTGTGGCTTACCAACAGTAACACAAAGCTAAAACAAACCTGTAACAACCTATGCTACCAATCTTAAGCAAGCTAAAAGACCATAGCACTGAAACATGAAAATTGGAGTTAAAATGGTGGCTCAAATAATGTTTGCACTTGCACAAGTTGGATATGTGGCTTACCAGCTGCAACACAATACTAGCCAAAGCACTCAATGAGAAATCTAAGAATTCTAAGCAAAAGAAAACTAGATCTACTGCAACAAGAAATTCAAAACAAACTTTGGAGCAAAATTCAGAGCTAAATTCAGGGGCCATTTGCATGTGCACAAACCATGCATTTATAGGAATCCAAACATGCAGAGATCAAATCCAAACTGAACTCCTAAACATTAAACAAAAGAAAAACACTATTCCAGGGGACCAAAAACATAAATGCGTGCTCAAGTCGGCAAGAAAAGCTGGTAAAGCGTTGATATTTCACGCGGGTCGCGTCAAAAGAACGTTCTGGAAAACGCGCACAGGACCGCCGCCCTGCTCAGGGCGGCGGTTACAGGACCGCCTCCCTGATCAGGGCGGCGGTCACGAGACCGCCTCCCTGCAGGGCGGCGGTTTCGTCACTGAAGGTCAAAAGGCCAAGGAAAGAGGAAAGAAAGGGAAAAACAAAGGGCGCGGGGGCAAAGCGAGGCATGCGGGATGTTAACGCATACTCCGAGGGCTTTTCCGGATCCCGAACACCTTGCGAGGAGACCTGTATCATCATTGGGGCACTTATTACACCGTTCCGCAGTACAGTACCTTACAATTTTGGGTACGTACATATTGCCCCCTCGGAGAAGCGTTTTAGCCATGAAGAGGCATAAAACGGTGGGTCCGAGCATGGCCGTCCCGAAATAGGAAGTGAGAAATTATACCTTACACGCCCGTGTGTTGAAATGACGCCGCTCCAAAATTCCCGCTACCTGCAAAATGAAAAGAGAACTCAAATGCAGATAGATACAATAATTTGAAAAATAAACGTTAAAATAATAGAGAAAGAGGACGTACCATTTGTGCGAGGATAGAAACTTACCTCCGTCGGCGCTCCGAACCTGTGAAAAAGTTATTTTTAAAACGAAACAGGACGATATATATATGAAAGTGGGCCTATTTTCCTATTCATTTGCGCGAGTCGATTTGATTGATTTTGAGCTCTGGGACCCACGGTGACGGTTTCTTACGCGAGTAGAGTCAAAACATCCGTAGTGAGATAGAGATCATGCCTCCACGAGCGGAACACCGACCTCAGCGATCACAGGTTGGTTTTCTTTCATTTTATGTTTTTCCCTCTTCAAATTTGAAATGGCAAATTCTTTGCAATGGGGGGATTATTTTTGAAATTGTTAGGTTCAAAAGGTCCATCTAGGGGGGGCGCCTACTGGGTAGGCTTTGTTTTTAGTTAAAATGGTTATTTTTCGCATTTTTGGGACTTTTTAGGTTTAAAAACCCGCGCGGGTTTTCGGACCGCGACCGCCGCCCTGGACAGGGCGGCGGTTACACGACCGCCTCCCTGTACAGGGCGGCGGTCACGAGACCGCCGCCCTTAAGGCGGCGGTTACAAAACCGCCCCCCTGCTCAGGGCGGCGGTTTTGCACAGAATGCAAAAGAACCTTACTTAAAAGCTTTTGCTTGTATTTTTAGCATTTGTACGTGTTTTTATGCTTCTCTTGATGTTGTTTAGATACTAACTTACTCTTCCTTGTGTGTTTTTGGGTGTATGCAGGCAAAAGAGGAGTACATTAGATGGAGCCGGGAGCGAGAGTGTGACTGGCTGCCCGGGGTTTTGGATGCCCTCTCAGCAGATGAGGAGGACACATTGCAGAGGGCCGGTATATTACGTTTGTCGCGTGTGCCCCACGTTGCTCCATCCAGTCAGATTCTTTGTGACCTATTTTCATATTGGGACGCAGATCGGAACACCTTCCGACTGCCAGGGGTCCGTGGTGAGTGGACCATCACTTTGGAGGATGTTTATCGCATCCTGGGGGTCCCGATCATCGGGAGGAGACTCACACTGGAGACAGCTGGGTCCAGAGCACAGATTGCACAGTGGGCAGGTTATATGGGAGATGCAGCTATTTCCACGGGGCCAAAGAAGGGAGTGAGAGTTAGATCCATTCCTTCTTTGCCCATCCCCGTATTTCGACAGGCCATCATGGGGATCCTTGCCTCGAGACTGATCGGGGACAAGGGAGGGGATACATTGTTATACTGCTGGGGCCCCATCATTGCACAGATAGAGGGACATGGCCGGAAATACGCCTGGGGCGCAGACATTTTGGGGACCACCTACCATGACTTATACAGGGTGGTCCGATTGCAGGGACAGTCTTTGAGCCACCCCACTCTAGTCATGAGTTGGGTGTATGAGCGTTTCATTCCGTATGGCAGAGGCGTGGCGGTGGCAGATCCCGGGGCGGTGAGGGCAGCCCGATGGTCAGGTATGTCAGTGCTCAGAGCACCTCACCAGCCAGTAGCCACCCTTACCACGGCAGACATGGAGGCTACACCGTACCAGCTTATGGCCGGTATATGGGGAGAGGAGACTACGACATTGATCTCTTGCTCCACCACAGGGCAGGTTATTGATCGTGTGGGCCGGGTAGAGGTACATCCCTTCAGCAGGGTTCCTCAGCAGTTTGGCCTCCCCTACGCGGCTATGCTTCCTCCAGTAGCACCCGTTTATAGATCAGTCCGAGAGGCTAGAGGGGGGCCTAGAGGCCGTGGTTGGACAGTGATTACCCCTGGCATTCCTATTGCAGCCAGAGGGATAGTTCGGGCCAGAGGGAGAGCTGGTGCGCCTCGGGCACCATTACTTCAGATTGCTGCAGGTCCTGCTCATAGCAGTGACGACCCTATAGATATTGACTCCGATTCTGAGGAGCACACAGAGGGAGGGTCAGAGGAGCAGCGAGATGCGAGGCGAGAGCGATCCCGAGTGGCATGATACTCGGACATTTTGCGGGAGAGAGAGAGGAGGAGAGTGCAGAGAGAGAGAGACCGTGGCCTCTGAGGAGCCACTCTCCCGAGGTCATGGTGGAGACGATGAGTCCGTTGCGGGGCGCCATGTTGCCCCAACTACAGGAGCAGCTCCTCAGTCGGCAGCGGCATCAGCAGCAGGTGCTGGCCCTGGCGACCCATCTTGGAGGCCTGGCGATCCGAGTAAGTTATCTTCTCCTCCTTTCAATGCTTGTTTTGTTTTAGGATTTGTTTTCGAATGTTAACTCTCCTTATATTTGCATTGTGTATACTTTAATCTTTTGCCTAGTTTCTAATTTGTTTTTCTTTCTTTGCTTTGCAGAGACTGTTGATGAGTGGCGGGATCTAATCCGTAGGGTTTGCGTCGATTCTTTGATGATCCCTATGGATAAGACCCGTACGGAGTTATCCGTGGATGCCGGAGAGCCCTCGGCAATGCGGCGAGCATATACCGACGCGTCTTCGCTCCCGTTTGGCATGTGGCCAAGATGGTGTCAACTCTCCGTACAGAGTTGGCAGGCTATAGGACAGCCGAGCGTCTTATGAGGAGCCGTTCTCATGGCGAGACCACGACTGCCCCTAGGGACCCTGAGCCCTCCGTCCATTCAGAGCGCCAGCGCAGCCGGAGTCCTAGGCGAGGGCGCGCACCTTCAGCGGGATCGCGCAGGGGTTGAGAGGCCACTTGGCTCTCTATATTTGTAGTTACATTCTTTTGTGTATTACGGGCTCTTTGAGCGTTTTGACCATGCCTTGCGCATGATGGCATTGTATATAAACTTGATTTATTTATATATATGCGTCGGTTTTGGATCAAAACTTGTCATTTGTATTCTACTTTCTTTCTTTCCAACTGTTTTGTGTATACTACGATGTATGTTTTATGTGCTTTCTAGAATGTATGCAATGGAAAACAGATGGTGCAAATGTTCGCTTTCTTTTTGTGTTTCATGATGCTGATACATGATATTGTAGATATATTGTGATCTTAAATCTTAGTTTCTGTGGGCAATTTGGATACCTCATGATTTGTTTTGGCAAAATGATGAAAAATAACCAGTATGATGAACAGATTAACTTGCCCCACTCCTAACTCCACGCAACTAGTAAGATGCGAGGGCTCATCACCAAGAGCCAAGAAGGGCGCAAGTTATGAAATATGGTGAAATGATAGTGATAAAAGACAGGCGAAGCTTTGGTGGAACCAAGTTAAGAACTACAAGCTTACTCTACCTGAATGACTTCATAGTTTTGGGTGCGACTTGCTTTGCGGTTTATCCAGACTTAGACCCGTAGATGGCCACATAGTAGACAAAATCTGGGTTTTTAGGATTTTTAACTCTCTTGGAATTTTGATCATCTGATTTATTCGTTTATTGACTCAAAGTTTGAATTGATTGTTTATGACTTTTTAACATTCACTTTGTTTAGAGGACCCCCTACACTTTGCCCCATGCTACTTGTAAGAAGCATGGGTTTATCACCGTGGGCAAGGCATAGGCGAGTAAGGGCATTTCCATCCTTTCCCAACCCTACGTCACTAGTAAGAGACGCAAGCTCATCACCGAAGGTTGGTGGGGCAAGGAAATGTGTAAAATAAAATTTTCTGTTTCAATCACTTCTTGACTTGTTTATCTGAGTAAACTGTCAATATATGCTTATTTCCAAAGAGATGCGTATATGGGATAGATGTGACACCATGAAGCTTCTAGAACAGACCATAGGCAAGACACCTATCCTAAGAAGAAATCAAAGCGAGAACAAACTTGCAGATCTTGGTATGGTTACCATTAGGACTTCGTCATGTCTGAACTGTTTGATAAAAGATTCTGAAGTGATTTGATAATGTTAAAGATGGAGAGATATGATTAAAGAACTTTATGCCAGAAACATCACGAGTTTGAAATAAATTGCTTTTGAGAATAGATTCCTTGATCATAATTTGTGTAAGAACAAGTGGACAAAATGATCCTAATTTGTATGAAAAATGCAATGTAGATAGTTATATAGGTAGCGTTAGCTGCTTATGCGTAGAAACGTTTGAGGTGGAGAGAATTGACTGTTTCGCCAAACTCCTCACCTTCTAGCGTACATAAGAGGTATGCACCATTTCCGTAGTCTTTTGTGACTTGGTATGGGCCCAACCATTTGGGCCGGAACTTCCTTCCTTCGCCGGTCTTCTTGTCGATCCGGCTATCTAACCTTAGAACTAGGTCACCTTCGTATATGTCACGTTCATAGACCTTCTTGTTGTATTGCCGGCACATCCGGTCGGCATAGACTCTATGTCGCTGTTCAGCATCTATCCTGGCTTCATCCAGGCTTTCTAATTGAGAAAGACGTGCTTCTCTGTAAGCGTCCTCATCCAGAATCCCTTGTAGCGAAATGCGAAGACTGGGGATTTCAACTTCGAGTGGGAGAACTGCTTCTGACCCAAATACCAGCGAGAAAGGAGTTGCTCCTGTTGGAGTTCTTATTGAAGTTCGATGGGCCCACAAGGCCGGATATAACTTTAAGTGCCAATCCCGCTTGTTTTCTTTCACTGTTTTAAGGAGAATGGCTTTCAGTGTTTTATTTGTTGCTTCAGCCTGCCCATTGGCTTGGGGATAGTACAAGGAGGCCGTATGATGGCTGATTTTAAATCTGTTGCATAGCTCACGAACTTCTTCGTTTTTGAAAGAGGTTCCATTATCTGAGATAATGATTTGTGGGATACCGTACCTGCAAATGATTTGGTTCAAAATGAACTTAGCGATTACAGAACCAGGTACAGTTGTAAGAGGCATGGCTTCTACCCATTTAGTGAAATATTCAAAGGGCCGTGATTATAAAATTGTGGCCGTCTGGAGGAGGAGAGAAATTTCCCTATCAAGTCCAGGCCCCATGTAGAAAAGGGCCATGGAGTAACGATCGGTTGTAAAGTTTGTGCTGGCATGTGGATCTCATGAGAGAACTCCTGACACTTATGGCACCTGCATACAAACTCTATTGTGTCATGTTCTAGAGTGGGCCGAAATAACCCATTCGATGTATTTTTTCGAGCGGGGCATGGCCACCGAAGTGGCCTCCACATATACCGCTATGGGATTCATGGAGAATCCTCTTGGACTCTTCTCGTGTCAACGCACCTTAAGAGCATTCCATCGAATGCTTTCCGATAGAGCACCTGCTCTATAATTACGTATTTAGCCACGATAATGCGTAACCTCCTTTTTTGTTGAGGTGTAGCTCCTTCTGGGTACCTATGGTCTATGATATAACTAATGATATCAGCATACCAAGGGCACTCAAATATAGCAGGTCGGGTTTCGACGTAGTACACGCATTCATCTGGAAAGTCTAAATCCACTAAGTCTCCTCCGTCTAGCGGGTTATCAGCTAACCAATCTGCAATGATTTGTCCTTTAACTGACTTCTGATTTACAAAAGTTAATTCGAACTCTCCCATTAAGGTTATAAAACGTCCAGCTTTTTTGGACAAGGACCCTTGTGTGAGAAAAGTCCGTAAATGGTCCGTCTTTACTATGACCCTTGTCTCTTGATTTAGCATGTAGTGTCTTAGGCGTTTAGTAGCAAAGACTATGGCAAGACATTCTCGTTCCGCTTGTGTATAGCGTGTTTCGTAGTCGAGCAATGTTCGGCTAATGAAATAAATTGCACGCTCTCTCTTGTCATCGTCTTCTTGGGCTAGCATGCAAGCTAACGAAACATCGGTGGCCCGTGAGTACAAAATTAAAGGGCGATCTAGCTTAGGCGGCATTAGCGTAGGCGGTGATAACAAGAAACGCTTGACAGCATCAAAAGCTTCATTGCAATCTTCAGTCCAATTAATGCTATAGTCCTTCTTGAGTAAATTGTTGATTGGGTGAATGGCGAAGCTTAGATCCGGGATAAATCTCCGGATTGCACCGAGCTTCCCCAGAAATGATCTGATTCCAGATTCACTCGAGGGTGGGACCATTTCGAGGACAGCCCGAATTTTGGCTGGATCAACATCGATCCCTCGTGATGATATGATGTAACCTAGGAGCTTTCCTCCTGTTACACCAAAGACGCATTTCTCCGGATTTAGCGTAACTCCGTATTCTATTAAACGTGAAAGAATGACGCGGAGTACTTCAGGATGGTCACAACGCTTCTTGGCCTTAGCCAACAAGTCATCTACATAGGATTCCATGATTTTATGAATTAAATCGTGAAATATATAAGTCATAGCCCGCTGGTATGTAGCACCAGCGTTTTTGAGACCGAAAGGCATGACAGCATAGCAATAGGTTCCCCAAGGAGTTATAAACGTGGTTTTAGCTTGATCTTGCTCGGATATTTTGATTTGATTGTA